>APFE030418580.1:327162-377798 GCA_000404065.3 Pinus taeda
TATTTTAAATAAATAAATGAATTATTTTTAACAGATTAACCTTTGTTTTGTTTTATTATTCACCTGGTTAACCTAGCTCCATGAATATAATAGTATTTTAATATTAAATTAGTTAGAGGAAGTTTGACGGGGGTTCTTGAGTGGAAAAGTAGCCGTTAGATTGTTTTAGCCATTAGAGTCTTTGCTTAGACTATTTAACACGCTGAACTGGATCTGTATCTTCAACTTGTCCTGACGATGAACCACATTGGTTGGTTCGAAACGCGTCGACAAAAGTCTTTCTTATGTGATTTACGCTGAAGCTCTCCTTATAACTATGACAAATCACAGAAGTCTCAATTCTACAATTAAATTTCTAATAATTTTATGATGAAATATATAAAACTATTATGTAAAATTAATATTGATATCTACTAAAAAAAGATTCCTAATGTTGATAAAAATAAATTAATTTTTAATCATCATTAAATAATAATGATTATTAATAATTAATATAATTTTAAAAATAATAATTATTAAATTATTAAGTTAATAATGATTAAGAATTTAAAATATTAATAATAATAATGATGATTATTACTTAATTCATAATTATAATTAACTCTACTTATTAATGTTTATAATTATTAATTAAAACTACTTATTAATGTTATAAGAATTTATTTATTTATTTATATTTTGTAAATAATTGGAGGTCAAGGAAGAGAGCTCATACTTGGAGTACTTACCTTGGACGACCTGGAAGTGCTGATATGCCAAATCATCGGAAGCCAGTTTCTGTTGATCTCATTCCCACCATCTATGTTGAGGTTATTCACAGATTTCCTAATCTCAAGCACCTCTGTGAGTTTCCTCTTTTGATTGTGATGTTCCCTTGCGATAATATTGGCACTCTTAAGACATACATGATGCTTGGTTTTTGAGGAGTTCTCTACAAGTGTTGAGCTATGTGCTCCACCTCGTGAAGGCTATAGGATGATTAATTTTTCCTTCACCTAGGTAGGTTAATACCACACCTAACACAATACAAGGGGCATCGATGTGAACATGAAATTATTTCTTCCAGTTTGGGAACACCAAAATGGGTGCAATCACTATCTTTTCCATTAAAACATCCAAATTGTACTCACACTCCTCATCCCGTCATAAATTCGTGTCCTTCTTCAATAATTTCTCCATTGGCGCAGTGATCTGCACAAAAGCTTTGATAAAATTCCTATAGTATCCAGTGGCGTAGAGCTCCGCGCAATTTATTTACATCCTTTGTAGCCTCTAAATTGACAATAACAACAATCTTCGCAAGGTCTACCATTAATCCTCTTGCATACCACATGTCCTAGCAATATCCCACAGGGTATATAAATGATACATCTCCTGAAATTCAGGGAAATCTCGTATCTACGACAAATATCCAACATAAGGTGTAAACTTACAACATGGCACTTTACCAACCCAAATGCAGTCCGTTCATCAAAATAAACTTCTGATAATTTATGGATGAACTCCTTAAAAGTTGCAACTATGACCCTTGAGAAGATTGTGGGTGCATTCCTCAGCCCAAGTGCCATTATTGTGTACTGGAAGAATCTGAACTCCATCGTGAAAGTGGTCTTATTTTGGTCTTCCAGAGTGATATTAATCGAGTGGTACCCTGAGAGCCCATCAATGAATGAATAGGCTTCCTACCCTCCAACATTCTTGATGAATTCATTTGTAAACGGTGTTGGAAATGGGTCATTTATGCATGCATCTTTGAGCTTCCTTATTTCTACACATATCCTTATTTCATCTTTTTGCTTCTTCTACTGAACAACCATAGGGCTCACCCAATCAAACTCTTCCATCAGCTCAATGGTTCTAGCCTCCAACATTTTGTTTGGCTCTTGGCACAAATTCTCCTTATACTTTAGATTTAGATAGTAGGGTCTCTCTTTCACGAGCTTCACGTCGGGCTTTAAGATGATCTTCATTACACCCATATCCCCTACTATTCCCTTTAGATCTGAGAACTTGGTAGGAAATAAGTCATGGTATTCACATAGTAGTTCTACGACCTTATCAAACGTATCTTCATCCCAATAATCACCTATATTTGCAAACTTAAGCTATGCCTTGGATCCAATGTTTACTTTCCTAGTGTTCAAAGGTTCTATTATATCAGGGTTTACTTATTTGGGTCCTTCAACCTTTCATTTTCCCTCGGACTCTGGAATGTCCATATTTCATGGATCCTCTTCTTATTCTTCATCTGAAGTCATGTTGTAGAAATCTAGCAGTGCAGTTTTGTATTCCTGTCTGGTTGAACCCATGCTACAGGATTTTCAGGAATCCTGAAGATTGTGGCCTTAATTCCCTAGAGCGCTTCATCAATACACGCAAATCCATCCTTAAAGCTAAAAGCTAACAAGAAAATTTCCCTCAAGATATCCCACTTATTCGTCCCATGAGGTAGCTCCGTTTCCAAGTACCAGTTCATCGAATAGTGTCTAGCGTGTGGAAAAATATATGTACCCATTTAGGTTGAGGCTCTTGCGACCAAGCTTTAGTCCAAATTTCCAAATTCTCACATGAGTCATTATTGCCTAAGTATTTCTCTATCGGATGGGTATTCGCCTACCCAAACCTTAGCTTCATTATTCACATGTCCTCTTTCTAGTCGATGAAGCTATCCTTATCTGTCGCACACCATCATGAACGCACAGCATGCAACGCCAAATCTAGTGCCTAGAGCTGATATTCCTTCAGCACCTCCTTTTTAAACTATTCCAAAAACAATTTAACATCATTAAGACCATCATATTAAGGAATATTTCGTACCTCTGTATATATCAAATGGTCCGATTTTGTCATCATATTGGATCGTAGTGTTGAGACTTTATGCAACCTATTCTGATAGTGCTCGAGCTCTTTATTTGAATCTGAGGTACAGGAGCTATCTGTATCCGATGTAATTCGCCCATCTGTACTGGGATTGATTCAATCCTCATCGTGCATAGTGATCTTTTATATTTGATCCAAATCATCTTCCTCTTCTTAGTCACAGACTCGTTCGGTGTAGTGCACTCCTTTAGTGCGATTCAACGGGACAATAACTCGGACTGCCCTCTTCTCAAATATCATCCTTAGCTTCTTTAGATTAATTACCACATCCAGGTCGAAGTCACAATAAATTCCTAATAGCAAAGGGTAAGGATTGTTTTCATTTACTATTTTGATTACTTCAAAGTTGTCTAGAGTGCTGCCTCCCTCAATATCTATTGTTACCCCATACAGGCACCCCATAGAAATGATCTTTTGTTGATTGGCCATGCACAACTATATAGGAGACCACTATAGCATAGGTATCCTCATCCTTTCCCACATCTCCTTTGGCAGCACATTCCCATTAGATCCAAGGTCTGGGATGACTTGATCCATTTCATACTCTCCAATCTATGTAGTCAGCCTCATTTCATGCCCTGTGCACTTCTTATGTTACACAATTTTGTCAGAATGCGTTGTTTGATAGGAATGTTGATTATACCTATACAGTTTTTAATTACCTTCTGGATCCCTTCCACCAGCTTCCTATCCCACAATAGCTTCATACACATTTCTAAAAAAGTAGCCAATAGTGAGGGATCCATGTCCTACGCTTCATTTTCTTCATCCAATTTCTCATGACTTCTTGACATAGAAGTCTTAGTGAAGTTCATCATTCCTTCCATAAAAGTTTCTTTAGCCCAGTTGAAATCAAATCCGACCTCTTTTTTAGCAGCCTTTCACACCCACCCTTCGTTTCCTGGCTTCTTTCCTTTATCTTCTCTCATGGCAATACCACTTCGCATCACAATATTGATGCAATGGTCCTCCTCGTGAGGCTCCACCCTGATTGTCTCTATATTTTGCATGGGTGGTTAAGTATTTTTCTCCTGTATTTTGGCTATCAGCACTGGGAAATCCTCTATCACATGATCAAACTATCTGCAATACTGACAGGATGGATGTGTTGGGTTCCGATAGTCACGCACGAAATTTCCTGATTCTTCACAATTGTAGAAAATAACTTGCCTGCGACCTGCTCCAACCCCTACTCCACTTCCTCTTCCACAAAAATGGAATCCACCGCTCACTACACCCACTCCCTGATCCTGAGGCCGCGTTTCTTCTTGTATTCGATATTTAGGCATCAAATCCATCACTAATTTGTAGCTTCGAAAATTTCACTCATCATGCCTATAAAGACATATTTCATTAAATTTGGAATTAAATAGTGGATTTAGAATTTCAAAATAACCAAAAAAGTCAATTCTAGTGATTTCCTTGTAATAATATTTTTCCAGCTTTAATGAAATATGTGTCCTAACTGATTTACAGAAGGTACAAAACATCTGTTGCAGAGTCTGTACAAACTTTTGCGAGAGTGATAATGGTTAGTCACGTGCTTCCCAACTATCTGGCAGATAATGCACCATAAGGGTAATCATGTGCTTGGTCCCACAATGTTCTCAGGCTTCAAAGGAACAACACTCCCTCCAATCTAGTAATTCTAATAAACATTAGTGTGATTTTATCATGTCCCTTTTCTTTGCATTTTATTCACCAAAATGTTCTGTGCACTTAGGCTAAGCTTCCTTTCCTTCCTTCAAGCTCTTCAACTCCATGTGCAAGCCTCCTAGCTGCGATTGAATCTGTTGTAATCTAATGTTTGTATCCTACACTTGTGAGGCTTCCAACCTCTACATGCATTCCTATTTTCTATTGTGATAATGGTAATATTAGATGGGGAAGGAGAGAAGCGATGTACCAGTCCCTATGCTAAGAATCTGTGATAGACATATTAGCCAACCATATCAGGTACTTTAGCCTCTGATCGAAGTCCCACATGGACTCATTTACCACCTATTGTATTTCCTTAACTCCTTTTACGAACTGCACCTAAGACTTAGGCTTTTTAAACTCAATGTTTAGTGCCCGTTGAGTCTCTGCCATCACCACGTCAAGTTTATCCATACAGAACTTGATATACCAAGTCGAGGCCCTATCCTACATTACTGTGACCGACTGTTCTTTCTTCATATTATCATCAGTAATCTACTGTGACTTACACATAGCATCCGTGACAAACCAAAAATTTTCAGGGTCCTCTCTTCTGAACGATTTAAATATCGACATCTTCATCATGTTCACCATGTTGAATGGTTGATGTAGAGGTATAGGTGGAGGTGGAGCTGTAGGTGTATGTGGTGGAGGCAAAGGTAGTGGTGGAGTGGATGGATGAGGTATCCCTCGGATACCCTGGCTTATTATCTACAACGCACTTCGTAGTGTTCTTAGAATAGCTCCTTCATTGTCACTATCAGGAGATCCTAAGAGAGGACTATATCGAGAGCTTGATTCTTTGTTTCTTCTGAAGGGTTTTCCACTTCACGTACTACCAAGAATTAATGTAATGTAATAACCTGATTTTTGCAAAATATCATCTTAATTCAGGTCTTCAGAGATTTTAAGTACTTACCTCTTGTTCCCTTGAAGAGCCTATGCTCTTCTTCACTGTAGCTGATGCTCATATCGATTGCGAACTCAATGATGAATCCTCCTAACATACGATCTATCCAGTGATCAACGACCCACATGATGTTAGTTTTTGAAGCCTCCAAGTGCTTCACTAGTTCTGGGGTCCACACAATAGGGCCATCAAGCTTCCACGTACCCTAACTATCCACTAACCTTGATAACCACTCGTGCAATTCACAAGGAAATGAGAAGAAGAAAATTTCAATCTCGTATATGTACATGTATTTGTTCAGTCGCTCTTCCTTGCATAAGCGCGAATTTTTGTTCTCCTATTCTACAAATGTGTGCAATTTTTGATTAACCAACTTATCAATTCTTAGTGCACATTCCTCATCAAAATACCAGTCCTGACAATGGAGCCATTTGTTTGCTTTATGGTGCCTGAGCCAAGTTCAATGTTAGCTACACCAACTAAGAAAACCATAACTATTGACCCTTTCGGAAACAACCAACATAGCGTAGGTTGTAGTCTCACCTGAAGCAATATTGGGGGATGACCGAACCAGGTTTTTCCATCCAAAGGTCAATGTGATAGGTTCCGCTAGCTCTCAGGGCTTATTTCTATCTTCACAAACCTTAACCCTTCTGAAATAGATAATTACAGTAATTTACTTAAACAACTTCTAGATCTTTGCAAAGGGCTTTAATCATTCATAACATGCATAAATAGTATTGATGTACTACTTTCACACACCAGATAAGCATTAATTCATATAAATTTCAGCAAAGAGAGAAAATGTAAAAACTTGCAGAAGTAAGAAATAATACACAAATACACAAGAAATGTGTCAAAACTATATTTATTAGGTATAATTATTCAAGTACATAATTCTTTTCCCTATGCACTGAGCTGTAGGGCCCCTCTCACTTAGCCTACAAACTTACCAAGGTCTCCACTCACTAAGTTGTAGGAGCCTTCGTCTTCACCTAAGTAGATGAAATAGATTTATCCTGCCTTAGCTTACTTTCCCTTACAAAGATTTCTATCTTAGTTACTTCTCTAAACTCACTATGACTCATATCTATATAAAATTTCGCTTATAATAGCATGGTTCATGGACCATGGGCAGGTCGCAAAACCTTCCTTTCACTTACCCACCAAAGGGACTAAAGCCGCTTTGACTCTTACTATCTTAAAACTCCACTTCCACATTTCGTAGAGAATTTACACTTTATACAACATTTAACCCAAAATTTGACTAGAACATAACCCCAAGAACACCATTCCAACATGTATGCACATGATGGTTGTGTTGGTCATGTTGATTTGTTGTGTTGTTGAGTGGTAAGCATGCTTGTGGTGTACTATAGCTTCACCTTTGCATGGCCAAGTGTATGGCGTCTTAAATGGTCCTAGTGTTTGCTTGATGGTCCATGCATGTGCACTTGTTTCCTTTGCTTGCTACTAGGTGTGCTTCGTGTGTTCATCCAACCATGAGTAGGTATTCTAGTATGTGCTCCTTGTTCATCATATTCATCATCATGCAATGTCTAATCCATGTACCTATATCTGCTATCACTCATGATGAGAGCACATCAGATCTAGAAATACAATAGTCTACCATGTTGCATCATCTTTCACTTTCTGGTGCAAGTGATCGGGAGAGAGGACAAAGCTCTCAAAACTGTAGAGAGCACATGTCAGGCCAGGATGAGGGGATCCGAGGCACTGTCAAGAAAAAATGTGCAAAGGTAATTAGGAGGTTTGGATGAATAGTACAGACCACCAGTGACATTTTGTGGGATTTCACTCAGATTGGAGGTAGAACTGCGCATTTATTTCTTGGAACACAGTGTGGATAGTAGAGGACATTGGCAATGAAAACTGCATATATTTTTAGGCGAGGCTGGGAGTGGGCTGTGGGAGCTTACTAGCCAAAACTATGCAGAACTGGGGGGCGGTCAGGTAGGACATGTTTGCACAAATTCTGTGCTGATTGGGGTGTCAGGCAGCTGGTGGACAGTCCAGGAAAACTATGTAACTTTTGGGGGGAGTAGTATACTGGCTGACAAGGAGATTGGCTAGAAGAATTGAACAATTTTAAGAGAAAGTACAATGAAAGGCAATGAGTACCTGACTATCTTGTCTATGCAATTTATTAAGTTAGCGGAGTCAGGTATGGTGGTAGCTTGTACACAATTTTTGGGAGGAGTGCAACCTGGGGTCACAGACCATTCAAACTCTTTGGTTGACTAGCAGGAGGCTTGATGTATTGGATTGGCAAGAGCGTAGATTTAGACGGCTTATTGGGAATTTTTTTTGCCATTTTCGGTGACAATTAGCCAAGTCAATTCCATGATTACATAGTGCAGACTACCTAGGAGGCATCCTTAGGCTCTGCGCAATTCTAGGCAGCAATACTTGGTCATTGAGGGATGAGACTGAGAAATGTAGCTCAAGAGAGGTCCGGATGATGGAGGGTGGTGTGGTTGATAGATCTTCGACAAAACAGCTAAGTGTGTGAGTGAGTAAACTCGTGTATCCATGACCTTGCAAACACAGACTAAACGTGACTTGATGACAAGAAATTTTGAATCAATAAGATAACATATGCTTAGTGTGGCTAATTGCAGGATTGTCTAATGGTGGAAGTGACAAGTGCTACACTTTAGATAAACCTTTAGATGGCTGTGACGACACTTACCTAACATGGCTTACAACATCATGTGTGAAAGTGATATATGTTTACATCACAAACACAACTCAAACACAAACCTTCAACATCAGCAGAACAAGGTCGCAAGCATGACATAAAAATCAACATGTTGTAGATGACATTTGGTCAAACAAACAAAAAGAAAGCAAGACATGTAGAGGAAAAACCTGAAATGAGCTTTTTGTGTTTGCGCAAATGCATGTTACTGAGGACAGGATGATATGAAAATGACAAGAAGTCCTACAGACTCAACTAAGAGGTGTACTTTGAAAGTTGTTATTTACTTACCATAGTTACCCTTGAGATGATCATGCATCTGACAGAGTTTGCATGTGGTCCTGGTCTTTTCCATTACTTGGTCCCTTGGTCCTTCTCCTCAACTCCTTGGGAGTGATCTCAACATGTCACCTTTTCCTTTTGTCACTGAGTGATAGGTGAACACTGTTTAAGCGGGAAGTGACTGGTACCAGAATGAGGCCGTGGGAGGCTCATCTACGCAATTTTTGCATGAAAGATAGATGGGGAATCTTGGAAAACACTGCGAAGTTTTTAGGCACAAGACACTACTGCAGGATGGGAGTCCTTGGAGGACACCTCTACGCAATTTATGAATGAAGTGCTAGCTACGTCACTGCTCTACACATTTCTAGAGAGCAGTGCTGGCTCGCTCACTCATCCATAGATTTCTAGAGAGCAGTGTTGGATGGGGTCTCTATGGGCTATGCGGTTTTAGCGGAAAATGGAGGAAGCTTGATGGCTACAAAAGAAAAGTGAAAAGTTCTAGGAAGCTAAATGAGGCTGGGTTGCTTGGGAAATGGCTAAGTGTGAGACCAGTGACACATTTAAATAGTGATATGGCTCGACTGTCACCACACACAGACACTTAGTGGCATAACGTAGACCATCCATAATGAATAAGACATACCTTTCTTGATGAAACAACGTTTGCGATAAGAATGCATGAAGTGAGTATGACACATGTCTATGTGATGAAATCCACTCATATGCACAGAATTTCCTTGAAGGAAAACAACATTCCCTTTGCATCATAAATAACAACCCCTAAGCCCAAATATGACACATGCTGCATAAATATGAGAACATAGACAACTCTTAAATCAAGGAGGGGAGGCTTGAGATCATCGGCGTAGCAACAAGTGACCAAGGATGATCGATCACAGGATCCAATGTTGGCTCCAAAATTTGTATGTGAGCCAAAATTTTGGAGGGTGGTTGTAGCCACTACAACAGTTGGGAACTAGTTGGTTCAGGTGCTAATGTGAGTTCACTGCTAGAGATGTTGATGGTGCTGTTAGTATCAAGGTGAGTACGAATGTTAGTGCTAATTGTTGGAGCCTTATCTAGTGTGTTGAATTCCTTGCCCTGAAACTGGTGGTTACTTGAGATTTTTAGGGTGAATCCTTATTAAGAAGATCATTTGTATAGGTCCATCAAGTTTCTACATTATCTTCAATATGGGATGTCACAATACAAACCCTTAATGATGGCTCCATCCAATTTGATAATATATTCATAATCATTTTTTCCCCACTACCTGAATACATTTTTGAGAAATAATAAAACTTCATAGTGATCCTTATATAAATTCATGATTTCCTTTCCCTAAAGGACACCAATTCCTTTTCTGAGGCTTCTATAGTATTCTTTGATTGTAAGCAGGAGTCTCATGAATGATTCTTTAGGAAATAAGTTCTCATCCTCATTGAAGAATGTTTGAAATTTTTTGTGATGAAGCATCTCACACTTTCTTGTAAACTCTTCAACCTCTTCTATTAAATCTTTCACTTTCTCTTTAGCCATTGTCACTAGTTCACTTTTCCTTATTGTTGGACTATCCCTAGTCATCAACCATTTAGACCGATCAATGTTTACCTTTGTTATCTCATCATTTTATATGTGATTTAGGATGTCCACGATGACCTCAACCTTGCCAAATGAATCTCCAATGATCTCCTCAATGGCCTATATATCCCTATGCACCCTCCTCATAGTTTTATTCATATCTTGAATAAACTCCAAATTCTTATAGTGTCTATACACTATCTTTATTATGTGTCCCCATACTACCTTCTTATTTATTTTGAATGGAGGCTTGTAAAGTCTTATTTTTCAATAGCTTGAGCTCAGTTTCCATCCTCCCTATATACTCCATCACCCATATAATTTATATCTTAGCAAATTACAATTCTTGCCTCTAGTTTGGAAGTTAACAGTATGAATCATCATATGTTAATATGTGTACTTCCTCAGTCATGTTAGAAATGTAGCAAGCAAATGCTCCATTTGGCCTGTGCCTTAGCCAAATGGAAAAAATCAATTTTCCACATCAATAGGATTAATTGGATTGGAGTTAGCTTGAGTGACATGGCCTTGTCAACTAGTTAGATAAGAAAATTCGAGTTCCTAAGCGTGGATTAGAGTTATTAATGTAGTGATTGCTAAAATCTAGCAATATATTTTAGTTATTTTTAGTTGAACTCAACTAACTGAGGTCTAGTGATTAATATAGTCATTTTAAGTTCAATTGAGTAGTCAAGACTATTGTCAACTCATTAATCTCTTAGTTAACTAGTAAATCAATGAAAAATAACCTAGATATGCATGAAATTGAATTTTCTAGTTGGAGTGGAGGAAAATGGACATTGTAATTATAAATTGTATACTAGTTGAGTGTACAAGCTTGGAAATTAAATAGGTGTTACACATCATTTTGTCACTTTAGGAAAATCACCATCAGTATGGATCTTTCACTATCCCAATAAAATGTTCAAAAGTATCCCCCTGCAATTCTAGAACCTAAACAATCCTAAATAGAATGAAATTCCTAGATATCAAGGCCCAAAAACCTATTTTTGATTTCATACGCAGTTCCGTAGAAATTTTATTCCCATATGCAAAAGAGACCGTTAGAGTGTGTGCAAAAATGTGCTCTGTCTTACACTCTATCCTGCACACATGACGCACCACAAGTAAAAAAATAAAACTAAAGTCTTGAAGCTATTTTAGTTGAATCATTCCCAGCTAACAACTTTGAATTGATGATTACTCAAGCCTGGTCCTCCCATCATGGAGCTACTTCCCTCTCTTTGTAGATCCCCTATCCCACAATTTATAGATTTCATCACTTAGGAAGAGGATACTAAACCTCCTCCTCTTGGCCTATAAATAAAAAATAGGGCAAAGGATTGGGGAGGACTATTGAAGGTAGGCTTTTGCTGCAGAAATATTGCTAGAAGGATTTTCATCCAAGGAGAAGGTTTCCGATTGTGGCAAGAGGCTTGTAACATGAAGGCATTGAGGTTGTAAGTTTCTTCTCCCTTTTATTCAATAAAAAACAACTATTCTTTCCTAACCATGTCTATTATAATATCATTTGTGAAATTCATTGACCACTCGCATAGGCTATGATTAGCTATTGATTAGATTTATTATGTATATGCTGAGTTTAAGTGTTTCATTTATGTTTCATTCTATATACTAGATGCTTTCATCCTTTGTGCATTTTTGTCTATGTAGATCTCCTTTGAAACATCATGGAGAAGTTATTGAAAGAGCTCGAAGAGTATCTAAATCATCAAGGAGAAGCTAATTCTGGAAGGAATTGAAAGGAATTCAATAAGAACTTCATTAAACTGGTAAGTGATCCCTCACATATTACTTTTTGTAATCAATCATAAACTAAGGAAAAGTAATAGTTCTTTTATTTTTGTTACTAGATTTCACTTGAGATCTAGAGAGTTCCATCTTGTCTACAAGAGGGATTAGTATGCCTAACAAATTGGTAAACATACTAGGGAATGTCTCATTCTCCATCATTCTCTTTGTTTTGAATTTTCATCCGTTTTTCATAGACCTCTCTAAGTGTTTGAAAAATATTGAAAGTATGGATTTTATGATTTGTTTTGATTGTTTTTATTTTTTCTAAAAATTTCCTTCTTTGTGTAGTTTAACTTCCAGTATAGAGCGTGCTAAAGCACACGTAGATTTTACCAAAAGTGCGTATATGCACTTAGTCTAACTGATTTCTTGCGCACATGTAGAACATTTTTGAAAATTTAATATTTCTAATGTATTAGTCCATGAACTTTTGATTGTTGTGTTTCTTTAGAGTTGTTCACATTATAGAAACCTCCTCCTTACTTTTATTTGATGGTTTGCGTTTCCTTTTTGAATAATTATCTACTTTTTCAAATTAATGTTCAAAGTTTGATCTGGTGAATTGCTAATTAATAAATAAAAGGATCAGTTATTGTTGAGATAGTTTGAGTCTATCATTTTTTATGTTAAAAGGTTAGATTAAGTATTTTGTTTTCTCAATTCCAAAGTGTCATTAGCATTAGGAAAATTTAGGGTTTTTCAAGGAAACACTTGTGATTAGGAGTCTGTCAATTTCTCAAAGTGAATACTGATTATTTCTCCCTATATTAGAACATAATCCTCTTCTTATAGTGATTTGTAACTCATTACATCAAATTGAAATTATAGCTTGTGTTTGTTGAAGGAAGAACTCATTGTTTGTTTTTGGGAATGTTAGAAGTTGTTAAGATAAAAATTTCTTCTTGTAACTTATATTTTGGGGTATTTAGGTTGTGTTTCATGAAGAAGATCCAAGAATCACATATTCTTCTTTCTCTTTGATTTTTATCTTGAAAATGATTCATTGATTCTTGTATTTTTGAAAATTCAATCAAACCTCTTACCTTATTTTAGGTACAATTAATCTAAATGAAAATATTACAATATCATGTTCAATTCCATTAAAATTTTGAGTCGGGTCATAACAACATCCATTTGATGCCAATTTACCCTTTGAGTAAGTAACAACTTTGAAAAACAATGCTAATAAATTCAATATAGAATTTTATTATTATATTAGGTCTGTTTTCCACCTACATTAGATCGAGTTGTAGGGATTTGTAATAGGGAAGTGATTTAACTCTCCAAAGATGCAAAGAAACATTCAAATCTTGCGATAGAGAGTAAATCCATTTACTGTAATGGCTCTAGGAAGATCCCCTTACAAAGCAGTTAAGCATGAAATCATGCCGAACCGAGTGGAGTGATCGACGACACTTCATTGGTTACGGTAGAGTGATTTACACATGTTAAAAATGGTGTCTAAAGGTACCTGGGAGTCACTTGGAAGTAAACCTAAAATCAATGATGTTGAGGAACTTCCAAGGGGATTGAGCTCTATTACTCTTCCCTTGCATGTACATACAATTTGCAACTATACCCCTAGGTTAAATTGTTTCCGGTGGTAAGCTTAGAGACCATAATATTAGGGTTATTACCCAAGATGATGACAACATGGAAGTCTCTGTTGTACCTTGAATAGATGTTGGCTATACTCACTTGGACCTTTTTGGAGGGTTTTCTTCACTCGAGATGGGATAAGTGAAGTTACTTGCACTAGATCATGCTCATTAAGCAGGTTGTCAGTGTAACTAGTTCCACGCACTCCATCTTTATTCACTTTTCACATTGATCCCTGCGACGTTGGATTTCATCATCAACTAGTGATTTCACTGTGAAAATTTTGTTTGCATGGTTTGAATCCTTAGAGATACTAGCACATGTTATTTTCTTGTTTTTACTTTTTATAGACCTTAGGTGTGGATTGTGATTTTCAATTGTTAATATTGGTAATAAAATTATCTAAGTTAAATCTAATGGAAACAATGCCAGAAGTTACCAATAAAGAAACCTGTTTTAATGGGAATTCTAGTCATTTTCCTAACTTTGAAAATGCCGATCCCCCTTATATGGCTACATTTTCACTTCCTTTATTCATGATAGTTTATCAATGTGTTTGTTTTAAACTTCTTTGATCCCAAATACCCAAACTATTTCACCTCAACTAAGTTTTTCACCTCAACCAGCTTCACCATCTCAACGTCACCAACCTCATGCTAAAACTTTACCTTCCTCATCCAACATGTCCTACTCCCTTTATTATTTTTCTCTTAGTAAAATCCTTGATTATAGTAGCTAAGTTACTAAGAATAATAAGAAAGGGAGGAAGAAGAAGAAGTAAGATAAGAAACAAGTCAACCAACCAACTAGGGTTGTAAGTATTCATAATTTTGAGGAAACTTCCAACATGCATCGCAATACCCTAGAAAGATTTGTAAGGGTGACCACCTCCTTATCAATTTTCTTGGTATTCCTAAGGTCTTGAAATTATGGTAATAAAATTATTATCAACCTACTATTGATCCATCAACGAGTGATTGTGAGTTTCTCGAGAAAAAAAGGTAAAATTAAGTTTCCTTTTCGGTTATGCAAAGGGATTTATCATTTTCACCTTTACCCTCATATGGAAGAATCCTCAAAATTATTGGAAAAGCTTACTCTTCAAAAAAAACAACTTCCAACTGGTTACTGTAAAATTTCTCCCAACCTACCATTATCTGACAAAGTGATTGATCTAATTGTAAGTACAATCAATCCCACATTGCCAATGGAGAGTGAAACACATATGAGTCAGGATGATGAGCCATTGGTTGATCAATTGATGAAATAAATACCATCTTCAATTTATCCCACTCTCCCTTTAGACAGTGAAGATAATATTTCTCAAGTTCTTATTGCTACTTTAGATTATTCTACACATGGTGGCATTTCAGCTATTTCCATTAATCATCCTCCAATTAATGATGTTATTTCCTTTCACTAGACTAGACTGGTAGGACCTCATCTTCCTTATTCCACCCCTTTCCAAATAATTTTGAAAGTGTATCTACATCCTCAACTACTTGGAAATATTTGGGTTCCCCTTATGTTTTTCTTGTAACACTAAATATATTAGCTTTTTACAAAACCATTAGTGAACCTTTAGGGATTCTTCCCAAGTTACCCATTACTCTGGAAGGAAAAACTATCTGTATTGATATTATGGTATTCCAAAGCCCCATGGATTCCAATTTTCTCCTTCGACAAGACTATGTCTATGCCATGAAATTTTTCATATCCATACTCTTTCAAGTGATTTCTTTCCCCCACAATGAAAACATTGTGACAATTGACCAACTTTATTTTCTTGTTCTTGATTTGACTAGCTTCCATCTCGAATCCCTTAATGTTCCTTATATGAAAGTAGTATCCACCCTACCATGGGTTTATTATGTGGCAACCAATCCCAAGTTTTCAGTTATTGATGAAAGTGAGCCTCTCACTGTTTTCTTGACTTCTTATGACTTAGAGTAATTGACATATTAAACCCTACGAGGGAATTTGAAAATGATTTTCTTTCCATAGATTTATTCCTAGTTTCAATGAATATCTCTTGGAAGCAATGGTTGGGAAGTATCCCTTAGCATGTGTTTCGTCCCAATGTAATCCATGATCCAGGTTACTAAGACGATGGTTCTTTTACAATGTCAGCCTTGTTAAAAAATGAAATAGGTTCTTACGAGCATAGTTATTTTTCTTTCAAGTTTGCATAAACATGAAACAACCTCTGAGGACCGTTATTTTACTATGTCAACCTCATTAAAAATTGAAACAAATACTTAAGAGGATGGTTCTTTTACTATGTCAACCTTGTTAAAAAATGAAACAGGTCTTCACGAGGATGGTTATTTTATGTTGTCAACGTCACTAAAACATGAAACAAGTCATTGTCACGATAATTCTTTCACTGTGTTAACCTGGTTAAAAAATGAAACAAGTCATTGCGAGTATGGTTATTTTACTATGTCAACCTCATTAAAAAGTGAAACAGGTCTTCCTAAGGATGGTTCTTTTACTATGTCAAACTCGTTAAAAAATGAAATAGATCCTTACGAGGATGGTTCTTTTACCCTGTCAATGTTGTTAAAAAATTAAACAAGTCCTTATGAGGATAGTTCTTTTCCTTTGTTAACCTCATTAAAAAGTGAAACAACACCCATGAGCATAGTTCCTTTTCTTGCATCAAGCTCGTTGAAAATGAAACAAGGTTTGATGAGAATAGTTCCTTTTCTTGTGTCAAGCTCGCTCAAAAATGAAACAAGGTTCCATGAGCATAGTTCTTTTTTGTGTCAATCTCATTAAAAAATGAAATAAATCCTCCCCTAATTGAGTTGAGTCTTTGAGTAGAACTCGTAAATGTTAAGTCAAGTTTTTCAGATAATCTCATAAATGAACCTTCATTCCATCCAACTATTAGTAACTAGTAGTCTACTCAGGTAGATCAAATGAAGAGTGGAGGTATGTATCTCTGCAGCTTATTATTGGGGGGCATTAAAACGTATCTAAAGCATATTCTTTCTCTATTTCAAGCTTGTGTAAAAATGAAACAACTCTCAAGCATAGTTTTTCTTTATTTCAAGCTTGTGCAAAAATAAAACCTCTCAAACATAGTTTTTCTCTATTTCAAGCTTATATTAAATTAAAAATTATCTAGAGTCAATTTTGGTTATTATTTTCAAAGACTCGTTAAACTCATGAAAATCCTGAGCATCTTTTTCTATCTTTTCATGCCTGTAAAACATATGAAACTCCCAAGTTCTTTCCGTCTTTTCCTGCTCGTTAATTAGATTGAAATTTGGTGATATGAGTACACTTTTATCACTTTTTTTGGACTCGTTAAAAATTACAAAAAAAGAAAAACCCTGGAGTTACCTTTAAGGTTTTTTCTGACTCCCTAAATATGAAAAGATTGCCGAGTATTTTTGTTTATTTTGAACTCGTTAAATAAAATGGAAAACATCTACTTGATATAAGTTTACCCCTTTTACAGATCATGTGGAATATTTAGTAAAAATTTATAAGTTTACTAATCATGGTCAATAGAGTTCTCTCCAACTTTATTTTACCCATTTCTGTGCTTGATAGACTAAATTTATGAAGAAGGATACTCTAGAGTTTACTTATGATTTTCTCCTCACTCCCTAAAAGTGAAAAATACTTAGCTTCACTTTCTTTGGGCTTGTTAAAATTTTACATTGAAAGAATTAAAAGAGTTTTATTTTTTTGTTATTTCAAAATATTTAAACATGAAAACAACAACGAGTTACTCCTTCAATGGACTCGTAAAACTTAAAGAGTGTAGGACTTGTTAATCACAATGAGACATAACCACTCCTTCCTAGGTTTCATCAAAAATACTCCAAAGGACTCATATGAAGGATGAGATTAAAGGACAATCATATGTTATCCTCCTCAAGCTCGCACAAAAATATAGAGGTACTTTATAGTAATGGTGGGGGTAAATTGGGAAATAATTTTTATTTTTCTATTACAAAAGGAAATGTGTCGCTCTTGAACATGCCACTCTATCACTTTTGTGTGTAGATTGGAAAATCCTTTTGTCTCTTAATGTACCATACCTCATTAAAAGTCTTCAGTTAGTTTTGGGTATTATTTTTGAGCCATATACTTCTAGTTCATAATGTTGTGTCACCAATATGTTTAAGAGAAGTCCAACCTCAATCAAAATTACCTTACAATTTATAGCCATCAATCATGTCAGCCATCCTTGAGTCCATTCTTGATTACTACAAACTATTTTTCTTCAAAACATGACATGTGTTCCGTGTCCTAGGCCCCCCTATGACGAGTTGCTTCCTAGTCACTATCTATGAATTTGATCTAGAAACCTTCTTGATTACCTTGGAGCCTGAATGCTTTAATGGAAGGTTTCTCACCTTCAACGATAAGTTCTCATCATTTACCTTCAATCAAATAATTTTATAAGTGTTCAACTTCAGGATATCCTTTCACATGTTATAGATTATACTGGAAGTACCTTGAAAACCATTGTAATTATTGGTGGTTTCTCTTGCACTTGTTAATGGTTCACATCAATGACCAGTAATCAAATGGTTTCTACCATGTTTGACTCTGTGAAATCCACTCACATGGTTAGATTTCTTACTACAGATTAAGAGATGGAGATCAAGACCCTCCATCTAGTTTCATCCATCTAGGTTTCTTGGAGTAATTAACTATTCATGATTTTAAATGTAGATCAATTGATGGCTATGTCCGTACTATGTTGTCTATTGACCTGGATCTTTACATGTATTTCCTTACACATTCGTTAATACATTTATGCTATGAGTATGATAATTCCTACCTCAACGATGATTATATATTGCATTGTAATATTTTATTGATTGTTTCATGTCTCTAACCAAAATGTTGCCATGATAAAGTTCTTTAGTCCACAAAAAACATTTTTGACTTTTCACTTTAGGGGGCAATGTGTTACATGTCATTCTGTCACATCAACAAAATGACCATTAGTCTAGATCTTTCACTATCCATCAAAGTGTTCTAAAGCATCCCTCTACAAAGTTAGAACCTAAAAAATCCCAAAGAGAATCAAATTCCTAGATATGAAGGCCCAAAAACCTATTTTTTATTACTTGCACAGTTCCCTAATCTATTTCTACTCATACACAGAAGAGACAATTATAGTATACACAAAAGTGTGATCTCTCTTACACTGTGGCATGTGCATATGACTCAATGTGAGTAGAAAATAAAAATTAAATTCTAGAAGCTTTGTTAGTCAAATATTTCCTTACTAAGAACTTTGAATTGATGATTACTCAAGCCTCATCCTTCCCATCATGGAGTTACTTCCCTCTCTTTGTGGATCCCCTATTTGTGTATCTCATCCCTTATGAATAGGGTCCCAAACGTGCTCCTCTTGGCCTGTAAATCAAACACAATCTAGAGGATTGAGGAGGACTATTGAAGGTAGGCTTATGCGACATAAATAGGGCTAGAAGGATTTTCATCCAAGGATAAGCTTGGAGATTGGGAGAAGAGGCTTGTAGCATCAAGGCATTGAGGTTATAAGCTTGTCCTCCCTTTCATTCGATAAAAACCAATTGTTCTTTCCTAATAATGTCTATTCTAATATTATTTGTGAGATTCCTTGAATGACATAGGTTATGTTTGGTTATTGATTCAATTTATGATGTATGCTGAGTTAAGTGTTTGATTTATATTTCATTCTATATACTAGAGGTTTTTATCCTTTTTGTATTTTTTTCTATGCAGATCTCCTTTGAAACATAATGGAGAAGATATGGAAAGTGGTGGAACGATCTCTAAAGTATCAAGGAGAGTCAAACTATGCCAGGAACTAAGAGGAATTCAATAGGCACTTCATTAAACTAGTATGTGATCCCTCACATATTACTTGTTTCAATCAATCATAATCTAAGGAAAGGTAGCGATCCTTTTCCTGTTTGTTACTAGATTTCATTTGAGATATAGGGAGATCCATCTTATCTACAGGAGGGATTTTTCCATATAACAACAGGTGATCAATTCCCTTGGAATTGTGCAAGTAAATAGGGAATTCCCGTATTTTTTAGGAAATAAATTTCTCCAGGATTGTGCAAGGAAATAGTAGGAAGATGGGTGGTTTGACTAGGAAAAGTTTTCTCGAGAGATAATCATTCAGTAAGAGAATAATTTTATAGTGCATGGTGTGCTTCAAAGTTTGAAGATGAAATTGTAATAATTTTTCATTTTCATTTGATTAATGAAAAGAAATGGAGGGGTTGTTGACAATCTCTATATGGTCATAAGTTTGGGGGTGGTAGGAAGTCGACTTGGTGATATTAGTTTCCAATAATTCCCATAGGCTTGACCAAAATTCACTTTGGAACATTATATCCCAATATGATATAATGGCATATGGTATCCCAAAATGTACTAACACCTATTCAAAAAATCTCTTGGTAGTTCATTCTACTATGACACTCTTCTTGTAAGCAGTTAATATGGCCATCTTAGAAAATATATCAAGGACCACAAACACAGAGTCATTACCATGCTTTGTTGAAGGAAGGCCAAACATATATTCTATAGATAGGAATTATAAAGGTCACGTAGGAGTAGGAAAATGGGATTATATTCCTTGCTTCTTAATGGTTGGCATGGGGGTGGAACAACCAATTGAGAATCTGATATATTTTCCAACATCCTATCATATTTTTTTCGAAAAAAAATACTTATACAATATTTCCACTATATTCTCGATGCCAAGGTGTCTTATGAATCGTCTATAATTTGTCTCCCAAATCAATTTTGCATGCTCACTTGAAGGAACATAATGATGTCACAAATATAACAATAGTAAATCCTAAAGGTAGAAGTCTAGAAATGTCTCTGCAACCATCAACATCTTATAAATGACAATGGATTCTTAGTCATTGCCATATGACTGCAACCATTTGGATGTCTCATTCCCACAAGGATTGAGAATGATTTTCAATGCAATTAGGGGTTAGATGAGGTAGTATGTGACATGATTGGTGCTTCGCTTATTATTTTTAATGTTCAAATGGGATTGTCACAGATATGTGGACCATTTATGATGGTGATCATTATGAAACTTATCTTATGTCTACATAAATTGAAGAGGTTATTGGTTTGTGTGGATGATATTTTGCTTCGACAAAATATAATGTTTCCATTGTTGGCAAACCTACACAATAGAATACATTTCCTTATCATAATTGGGCTACCTTAAAATAGTATTAGAGAGTGTCTCATTATCATAGGCCACTATATGTCCTTGGTGAGTGAGGAATGAACCAAGAGAATAATCGAAGGCATCTTCCTCAATCTCAAATGTTTGTTTCAAAGCTGGCAAGGTGGGGACTGGTGTAGAGCAAAGGTTGTATTTCAATTCAATGATTTCATTCTATTATGACACATATCGGGAAATGTTTGTTCTACTTCTCCCTTGGTAACATGACTTAAGGGCCAAGTGATATGAGAGAACCCTAATAGAAATCTATGGTAGAACTTATGAAGGCCCAAGACATTGCATAGCTTTGTTAGAGTCATCAAGGTTAACCAATCTATAATGACTTCGATCTTAGTTGGATCCACATGTATGCTTTTCTTATCAATTATGTAGCCAAAATATTGGATATGTTCAATGGTAAAGGAGTGTTTCTCTATGTTGGCAAAGATCTTGTGCTACTACAAGATTTGAAGGACCTATCGAATATGTTGTAAGTGCTCTACCCAATTTTTATTGATGATGAGGATATCATCTAGATACAAAACCATGAACAAGTTAGCGAAAGGCCACAATATGTCATCCATCAACCTCATAAACATTGTGGGGGAATCTATTAACCTCAAAGGCATGAAAAATGACTCAGAGAGACCCTCCTTTGACGTGAAGGTGGTCTTCCATACATTGGTGGGTTCTATTGGAACTTGGTGATAATCAGACTTCAAATAAAATTTTCTAAAGTAATTAGCCCCCTTGAACTAGTCAAGAAGGTCATTGCTTGTTAATTAATGTAGAGTGTCCAAATATTGTATTTCTTCTATAGTCGTACAATCGGGCTCCCATAAGGTGAGGAACTTGGTAAGATGTGCCCTTTTTGTGGCAACTACTATATCTATTGCTTGACATCCTCATTTTCCAGGAGAGAGTATTGGTTGATTTTCTCATCAGGCAGAGTTTTTTCAAGAGTTAGATTGATCAAATTCTTCACCTGATAGTATACAGGTAACTCTCTTGGTGAGGAGACAATTTCCCTATACTCATAAATGACCTTATCCAATTCCTTTTTCTATGTGAAGGGAGCATTTTGTGGGACCATAGATGTGGCCATCATCTTCCCCTTACTTTGATATAGAATCATGAAGAAAATATATTTCCTAGTACAGGAGATGATCCTACAACATTACTTAGCGGAGATCAAAGAAATTGTGGTATGCATGGATACCTTTGCTATCCTATATATCTTTCTTCCCAAAGAAATAAAAACTATACAAGATATGAAATCATACACAATGCGACACATTAATAAATATGGTTTTCCTAATAAAACAACACAAACTTGAAGAGGACTAACATCACATAGTACCTCATCTGTGAAAGGCTTAATGTTTAGGGAAAGTTGGAATGTTGAAAAATGTAGAGATCTCTCCCTTGGTGGAACCACCTCATGGTGTACTTTTTTAGGTTTGTTGTTTTTGATGGGCCTAACTTCTTAACAACCTGTACTAAGATGATTTTATTTTGGCTCCCATGATTGACAATGAATTGTAATGGAGCACCCTTCACCCACATCCGTGACTGGAATAACCACTCACCTTCCTCCATATATTTGGTCTCACTTTTCCTGACCTTGCTCGTGGAAATAATGGAAATGGGTTCTGCATCAATGATATATTTTTGGTTGTCAGGTTCTAGCTGAGAGTTAGAACATGCATCTAATTCTTAAGATGTCAAATTGACCACCAAAGACTACCTAGTGTGACGTTAATTTGTGTTGTGAGTGGGGCTCTTATGGAACTCGCACCACTTTCATGTGTCTTTATTCATCTTCCCATTGCCATTATTTGGTTGTGGCTTCGAAAATATGTCCTAGGCCATTTCATCATGACTATATCCTTTGTTCTATGGTTTGGTGATCTCTTTTCCTTGCTTTGTGTTTTCTGATCCAAAGTATCTCTTCCTATATCTAAATTTCTGCCCGTTCTTGACTGTATATCAATATAGTGAGCCAAGTGAGGAGATTCCATGAACTCCACTTAACCCAATATGTATTTATGTAGGAAGCCATAGTATTTGAGCTCTTGGTGCCACTTAGATTCCTTGATACCCAACTTCATGTGTACAGTATGAGATAAGTTGATGAATTATGTCACTTATTGGTACTTTTCTTGTTGTAGTGTTCTTTGTTTTATGTACTTATCTTCATAGACTGCAATAGTGTAATAATGTTCCTTAACTACATCTCAAAAAGAGTCTAAAGAGGGTGCGACTAAAAATAGTGAGGATTCCTACTCATACTTCTACTCACGGTAAGTTTCTCGCTAGTCCTTGACATGGGGGGTGGCCTTAAGGAGTGCAAAGTTAAACTCTTCTCTATTCAAAAATTTATGGATTGAAAAATTAGCTTCTAGTAGATTTGACTATCTATCTAGAGCATCTATGTTTATCTAGCCTTCAAATGTAGGAATATACAAGTTAACTTTTTTCATAAAGGGGATGACACATTTGAAGTCATTGTTGGCTGAATATGCTTCTCCCATACAAATCCACCAAAGGATCTAGGAAAAAATATATATCATCTTGTTCCTTTTTCAATTGAGGGATTTTTCAATCATCAATTTTTAAGTATCTCTTGCTTCTTCATATTTATTTTCTTCCACCATGGTAGGTCTTCAAGGTTAGTGAGGTTAGTCTTACAAGGGTTCAACTAGTTGTAGTCCCAACTCATTATACCTCGACCTCGTTGGGGAGATGCATAGAAAATAGAAAGCGAAGACGACTCTAACGCCACTGATCCATATTTATGAAGGAATGAAATGAAATATAGACTTTAAAAAAGCAAAAAAATACAAAAGACAAAAATTTAATTAATAAATAACAAATGATGGAAATTGTTTACATGTAGAATGAAAACAAACTAGCTCATGTGATGGTAGCTTATCTCTGAGAAGAGATGTGATGTATAAATGTCGTTTGAATTCTTTTTTGCAATGAGGCTCAAAGGATTTTTTATCATTGATAAAACATTAAAAAATGCTAAACATCAGAAAACCTGACCTTCGGAAATGAAGCACCAAAATGAATGGGCCCTGTGAGGGTTAGCTTGAATGTCAACTTCTCGGGGACACAACTTTGGCAAAACATCTTTGCTTTGCATGCATGGTAGCCAATTAGAAATTTTTGTCCAAGGAAAACACATTTTGACTGCACATGTAAAATAAATCCATATGTTTTCTATTTCCCCAAAACATGTTGTTTACGACCTCAAAATGGCTTCGGAAATTCAAGACCTGAAAAATACCAAAATATGAAATTTTATTGAAAATATAAAATTGAGAGAAAAAAGTGTTAGTGGTCTAAGTGGAATAAGGAAGTGCTCACCAATATCCACCTATATCAATAGGACCAAAAGTAAATTGTCTTATTTGATTTTGGTTGTAATTCCAAGACTCATAGAGATCTTAGTAAGAGAATGAGAGGCTCCATTGTTGGCTCAGTCGACAGCTATAGCTGGGAGCTTTGCATGTCAGATTGATGTAGGATTCAAGATAGTCTTAGATAGATGGTTCCTACCCCAATTTTTGTGATTTATTTGAAATGGTTTATTAATCATTTGATATAAAATAAATATACTTTCTAAGGGTATAAGTATTGGATTCTATTGACAATTTTTCATACTGCCAACATATATGGGGTCTCCCCAATGTGAAGTGCCAATTAGACCTCACACTATTTGAAGTAGGAGCCCCATCCAGAGTATCGACTTCACCACCATAACACAAAGGTTTGTCTTGGTTTCAATGTATAACATAAGGGATTATATACATAAACGTAGAATAAGAAAGTAAGTTGACATTATCAAACACTAGTCGCAATGTGTAAAAGGATACCTTCACAAGCGGGAGACAAAAGGTGAGTCTCTAGTAGGAAGTAGTAGTAATAACCTAAGAGAGACACACGGGAGCATAAAAGGATTCATTAATGAAATAGTTCACATAATTATTGTAAAGAAAATAAAAAGCACATTGAATAGGGTAAGTACCAAAGCCACCGAAATAGTTCAATTTATGTTGTAGAATTGAAAAACACATATACCATAAGCATCCCAACAATAGTCCTACAACATTTGTGATACATGCATGAAAATGTGTTAGCTCATTGAATTTCAATTACGTGAAATATCCAAGTATGTAGCAACAATGATGATGAAGTAGTTGTGGTACTAGAACATGAAGTCACTTCTTACTTCTCCAAATATTGGTTTTCTCTCCTATGCCACATAGAGAAGCCAAGACTATCTCTCCAATGCCTAAGCCTCCAAAATCCTTTTCTTTGATTAATGAGGTTGGTTTTATAATAAGGGGTATGACCTTTCATATCCCATAAATCTTGAACTACCCTCATGACTCTTGGAATTCTAATGTGTCCTTTAGAATTCTGAACAACTCTTGAACTTCTAATGAATTTTGGACGTCTCCTAAAGATATATTTTCCATATATGACTACGTGAATTTTTATATTCCATGTATGACTCTTGGAATTCAACATAGTAAATTTTGATGTTTTCTTAATAATACATCATTACATTCCACATCATCATGTGGAATGACACATGGACACATGTTGACCATTATCATGACACTTGTACAAATTACAACTTAACAATGATGACATGGACTTCATCGAAATGTGGCAATGCCAAGCTTTATTGCTTGCTAATTCATCTTCCACTATTGATTGTAGATATAATTTATGATTCATATTCATGAAAGATACAATTTTTTTCTAATATTCACACTCAAAAGAGTATCTGGTCAATATCACCATCCTCTGAGTCATAACGCAATGTGTGTTTTTTTTGTTTTCGTCCATGATCTACTTCATGTCTTCATGATTGTTCTCTTAATGATTATTCTTTGTAGGTGTTTCTGTGCACTTTATTCTTACCATATGCTCTTGATAATAATATTTTCATGATTGGAAGGTAATCCTACCAACACAAGTCATTCATGACGAGGAAAGATGAGTCTTAAAAACATATAATTTATCACTATGTATCTCATGGAATGATATGACCATGGTAGGCCTATAAGAGGATTAAAATAATTATGCTTGATTAAGAGTACATAATCAAATTTATTAGTGTATTAGGAGGGTTCCATTATTCAATTTTACTTCACCATGCATTATGAGGAAGATACAACCTTTGTTAAGGGCAGTGGGGGAAGCCAAAGGGGAAAGGTGGATAGGTTCATGCTTCATGGTTTCCCCATGCACTCTAAAGAAAAGAGAGGAAATATTAAACACATAGTTTGATTAGTCAAGGGTGATGGGAGGCATCCCTCAGCCTTCCATATTATTTGATGAACTTAAAAAAATGAACAAATTAATGCTTAGGGTGCATGAACACATTGGGAAGGAGGGAAGGCAAAAGGTTCAACCTTCACGACTATGCTATATGATCGAATGGAAATAAGACTTTAAGGAGAGCATATATTTAACTATAAAATGTGGAGAGAAGGCTTTATTCAACCTTCTGTAATATTCCATGCACTTTAGAGGAAGAGGTTAAGCCTATACTAAGTATAAAGCACATTGGGGAAGGGGGGAGTTTGAATCTTCACCTTCGGTAGTACGCGATGCGCTTAAAGGAGGAAAAGGCTTGAGAGAGAGAGATTTTTTTTTCAAGGGGTCATTGTTACTTTTTAATATACCTTTCATCATAGGTTAGTTTATTTTGACCCAAGAGTCGGTACTTGACCATTTGGAGTGTGAATTTCATTGAGGGAGGCCATACGAATGAAGCCACTTAGTGTAGCATCGTTTTTACTACACTGGGAGGATAGGAGGATGTTTACATTGCATCGTTTGGCCCAACGAAATGGTTAAAGAGGTACATGTTGCTAGATATAAAAATTTTATGTGCCATGCAGGGCAAAATCTACTAAAATTTAGTAAAGTGAGTCAATATGAGTAAGAATAGTCAGGTAACTATCGTTTGGAGGATCACAGTGTGAAATAGATTTGAGGTAACCTTGAGAGGGACTTATTGGACCAATATTTATTATTAGGATTCTGTCATTTAGACCCATGGATAGTTTGAAATTTTCACTCAGTAAGAAGTCTTATGGCTTCACAACTTGCACTAGGCTGAAGGACCAAGCAGGGCTCCAAAATGCAAAGTATCAGGGAAACAGAGTAAAAGTGGGAAATGCATCTCGACATGACTCAAACTTGGATTGCACAAATAAAACCATCAATAAAATCTTTGGAAGAAAAAACCATCAAATTATCTTATTAATAAAAGAAGACAGAGACGATTGCATCAAGTGGTTTTCACCCACATTGGGTTTCCACCTTATATCTCAGTGTTCATGTGTGTTTCTTATGTGTGATGATATATTCTATTTTTACTACACTTGGTTACTATTTGTATGGCTTTGATGCACTGATTAAAGATCAAAATTTGAAGACTTAATCATAAGTTTGTTGGATATACAGTAGTTGCACTTAACACATTTGCATGTACACGTGAGTT
Source organism: Pinus taeda (assembly GCA_000404065.3). Taxonomy (NCBI): domain Eukaryota; kingdom Viridiplantae; phylum Streptophyta; class Pinopsida; order Pinales; family Pinaceae; genus Pinus; species Pinus taeda. The sequence goes on from APFE030418580.1 coordinate 354,410, forward strand.
CCCTTAACTGAAGTATCATATATGAATCTGATTATGAAAATAAAAAAATATTAGTTTCATAATACTCATTCACCCCCGTCTCAGTGTTATTTCTAACAATTGGTATCAGAGCAGGTACTTCAGAACAAGTTTTATAGCTTGAAGGAAGATCCATCATCATGAGTATACAAGAAAGTGAAGGATCCATCAAACCACCAACCTTTGATGGGAGAAACATTGCTTATTAGAAGGTAAGAACCACATCCTATCTTCAATCTCTTGTAACAAATGTCTGGGAAAATGTGGAAGGAGGATATACATTTCCATTAGCAATTGCTATAGATGCAGTACGTAAAAAGTAATATGAAACCAATGTGGTATAGAGATATTTGGGCACAACAACCCCAATCACATATGTCCATAAACCAAGGGCTTCTAAGCCCCTAAAAGTGTTGTTTCATACCCTAAAGGAACAAGGTCAGTTGATTAAATCATTTCCCAGAAGTTCTCCCTGAAACACTGCTCATAACTTGTCAAACCTAGACCATACAGACTGCTCCATGCTAAGGGTATGATGCATCTCACTTGCTACACATAGAGGGTGTGATGCATACTGAAAAGCCCTTTTGTAGGGTGTGATGTGTGAGAGTAGACAAATGGCAAAGGAAGTTTGCTAGGTGGAAACCTAGAGAATCTTCTAGAAACTGCTCATTTGACACTTGCCTCTCTGAATTCGCCCAGGGATGAGTAAGAGATCATGAAATCTCCAAGTGGAGCCAAGAAATATCAGAGAAACAACACTAATCAAAATCCCAAAAGTTGACTCACCCACCTGCAAATATCTATATATGGATCCCTCATCCTAGAGATCCGAAGGCTGGAATTTTGTATTTTGTAAGGAGGTGCTATTGGTTTCTCTGTGAAACAATGTAGTGTTGGGTGATATAGATTTTCATGAGGTGAAGGGGGCTTTCATGCTGGGAGGATGGCACTGGGTCAGATTGCTGGGTTGTAATCCTCTCTTCTACTACTTCTATCAATAAATCTATTTGTGTTTTCCTCCATATTCTTATATATTTCTGAATCTTGTATTGATATATTCATTTGTATGGTTAATATGCATCTGATCCTATATTTTTTATGGTTATAGATCTCTATGCTTTGATGGTATTATGTTGCTTTGACTCTACAAGCATTCTTTGAAGCGGGAAAAGTGATGAAAGAGTGGTGAACCTCTATCAAAGTAGGGAGAAAACAAGCAAGGAGCCAAGCAAAAGACTGAGGTTGGTACTCTCTGCTTCTATCTCATCTATCTCTCATAAAGGAAGACATAAGTAACTTTAGTTTGTTTGTTTCTAAGATAGCTACCCATCTTAGTGAGACTAGCAACTCTAAATGCACACTAGTTTTCTTGATAAAAAAATGGTGACTCCACTTGGGAGAGATTAGTTTGATTGTTAGTCACTATTGTTTGCTTTATAAACTACAAATGGAGCCTAAAGTTAAGCTAGCTAGCCTTCGAACTGCTTTTGCTATGAAATTGCAAAGTAGATCAATGCTGCTTCAATCAATCTTTGGGTTAGTTTAGAGACTGAACATCTGACTTAAAAACATTCTAAGTGCCATGGTGGTAGCTAAAATAACCTTATTAGATTAGCCCCTATACTTTGTGTCTACTGCCTATCATAAGCTCGGCCTAAACCCCTGAACTTAGCTACAAATTGTGAGCAAAAACCAAGCTCAGTCTCATCTCTAGACCATCACATTGTCTCCCATTGGAAACCTAGATGCATCACACCTCCTGTGTGTTGCAAGTGAGATGCATCCCTATTTCCCTATGTTACAAGTGTGATGACTGAGTGAGACTGTTTCTGCTTCCATATTTTGGTTTTCTCCTCATTGTCTTCAGCTTTATTCAATAGTTTTGCTGTCTATGATCAGTATATCACTTTGAAACTCTCTTCCTTTGCATTATTTAGCCTCAATTGATAAATAATTGTGAATGTTTTTATGTATTGTTCATCATTTACAGTTCTCGTTTGCAAATAGTAGCTTAATCGAACTGTCGTGTTTTGATTTGAAAGTGTCGCAAGTGTCATTTTCAGTCAAAGAAAACAGTGTCATAAAGTCTTCCTCTTGTAGATAGTCAATTACACTTTTTCTATTGTATTTGATTTGGATCATCAATTATTTCAAGTGTCGAAAGAAGTATTCAAGTCGAAGTTGAAAGTGTCGTCTTAGTCTTCCTTTCGTTTTGAACAGGAAATTGCTAAAGTGTCGCTTTGAGGAAAGATAGTTCAGATCTGTACTTAGTTTTCTTTTTGTCATTCTCACATTAAGGAAATTGAAAAACAAATACATGCATGTGCATTTGCATTTAGACTGCATGAGGAAATTGATTTAGGACTGTGCATCTTAGTGTGTGCTCTCTACTCTATGTTGAAATAATTTTACTTCTCTTTCCTTAGTAGCTAGGATTTTCATTGTAAAAAGAAAAGTAAATGATTGCTTATCATCTTAGATTGCATATTTAGGAATTGTATACCTACATCACGCAGTGAACCTTAAAGGAAAACTTCTTAAGAAATATCAACTGTAAAATAAACTTCAATGAACATAAAAACACCTTGGAACCTAACGCACAACATCTAGAAGTCTAGGCTAGAGACTTATTCTGATGTCGTAAAGCCTGGTAACTATCATTTTCATCGTAGGTTGGGTGATTCCTCCTCTTTGATAGGACAAGTGCCAGTACAGACTTGTGCTCCCACGTACCGTCGAGTATATATTGGGAGACCACAATAGGCTATATCCTTTATCCTTAGGAAGTTGTGTCTGCTGCCCTATCGATCACAATGCATTGAACACAACATTTGGGAAGTTTGACTATTGTACATAAAAAATATTCTGCATTTTTTCGATTGGTTTGGTAATCCCTCTATCTGGATTTCCAGAGTAGTCACTTTCATTCCTTTTCAGACTCCTTAAAAGAAAAGGTGCATCTGATCACTTGTCACTTTGGGCTCATTAAAAATCAAAGGCGACTAGGGTCATCTTTAGCTTTTTCTCGACTCTTTAAAATTGAAAAAGCAAGTTTTGTCAAAGTATCATAAAATTCATTTAATTCAGAATAACATTTTTCCCCTTTTTGTTTTCAGTTAAGTAATCTGCAATCGTGGAAGAAAGTCAATCAAAACCCCATCATTCGCAGAGACTAACGAGTCAGCTGTCTTTGACTCTAGAAATGAAACCATTCCGAGCCAAGAAATCTCGTCTAACTGGGTCAAAGTCTCTTGGTTTATTTGAAACTTGTGTTTCAACATCCTCCAAGACTCCAGTTACTCTAACTATTTCTGGTATCCCTCCCTCTACAGAAGAAGTTCTGCAGTTACAAGAGGACATTAGAACTGATCCTAGTGTAATAGTAAACACTTCTGTTTCTGAACTAGCTCCATCTAGGGCTGATATGAAAGGTGTCACCCCTCCAACATCTCTGGTTGTAGAGTCTTTACCTTCTTCGGCACCAGAAATATTTTACGGACCTGACGGTCTACCTCTTCCACCTCGATTGATTGCTATAGAAGAGATTATGGAGGATCTTACATCCAGTACTCCATTGCATTTTGGAACTGGGATCCACCAATATCCTTCAACTACACAAGTTAGTCACCCTTCATCACAAGTTCCTATAGAATCACTAGGAACTCTTTTGGATATACTCAATATATCTACACAACCATCGATATCTAGGATTGTGTCATTTGGTATAGTAGCAGCAGAACCTCCTACCACCACTCCAACAATATTTGCTCGTGTACCATCTGTCCCAACTAGTTCTCAACTGCTAGATGGAGTCCACCCATGGACTATTTCGACAATATGGTATGTTCCTATTTGTTCATCCAGAGCCTTATCTAGAATTTCTTACGCTCAGTCTCAGCAAATTGATCCTTCACAATAGTATAAATTTGGGCAGTCCAGTATCCAAAGGAAAATTTTCCCTTTGAACACTAGATTGCCACCATATGGGAGGAAATATGCCTTTTCATTGTTCCCTCCAGGAGAACAAACATATGAGAGTTCACAACAGAATTTGTGTCAAACTAGAATCGCATCCAGTGGTTGGGCACCAATACTGCCTCAACAGCTGGGAGTTGTATATACAATGCAAGAAAATCAACCTGTGTTGAACATTCCCACTATACCGACTATTATGACGATGTCGCAAGTACAAGCACTGCCTGTTGTATGTTAACCTCCGACCTCTCAGGTCGTAATACAACAACCTCTTGTCTTCGCGACTCAATCACAACCACAGATTAGTGGCTCCTTAACTAAAGCGACTTAGGCTCAAATGGGTACTATAACCCCTCATCTTGGTCTAACATCTAGTATTGGACAACAACAACTGGTCTCGCAGCCATGGATGGTGTAATATCAACAACCGCAATTCCAAATAGCTTACCAAGGACCTGAGTAAGAAAGCTTTGCAGGTAATGGGAAACCGTATGTTCAAACGGTTACTAAAAATCATATTACATGGTTATGCCCATCAACCTTATCAAAGTTATCAACATCAAATACATTATGCTAGTATGCAAAGACCCACTGCTAAGGTGATCCCATCTTATCCTGGGTATGCTTCACCAAACCTGAATCAATAGTTTCCTTTCGTAGCAACTTTAGAATTACCGATCTGAATTGGCTTACAAATGATCCAATTGCTTATGCCCCGTGGTGGCTGACGATTCCTCATAAACTTCCATCAGATATTCCTAAATTCAATGGAAGTCCAGGTGAATATCCATCAAATCATGTGATGAACATTGATCTGTGGTGTTCGTCCAACACTCTCAATGATGATTTGATTACACTTCGCCTTTTTCAGTGAATGTTAACTGGTCTGGTAGCAAAATGGTACATCAAATTACCTAGGGCTTCATTTGATAACTTCAGTGCCCTTGCCACCACCTTTATAACCCATTTTCAGTTACCCATAAGGTATGAAATAGGAACGAAGCTCCTTACCAATTTTAAATAGACAACAACCACTCACATATCTGATCATATTCATGAGTGACGACATTGTTGTAAAATCGTAAAGACATATGTTCCTGATCAGCCGTTAGCTGAATGGTTTATTAAGTCATTTTTACCTTCTATTATAGAAGATGTGGCCAAGGGAGGAGTTTTCACTGAAGAGTGAGTCATTACTCGTGCACAATATATAGACTTGATTTATACTCAGTCTGGCACGCTCTACAATAAAATTCTGGACCCTCCTAGACCAGAGTTTTCCATTCCTCCTCCTCCTAAATCGAACAGGGACTCTCATGCCGTGACGACATGATTGGTACCTCAAGTACATAAACTACGAAGGCCTCATTTGGTAAAGCCCTTGTAGTTTCCAGTAAAGAGGCAAATGAAAATCTTCCTACCTTAGAGGCTAATGCCATGTCGATCGACAAAGGGAAAGAACTGAAGCAACCAGGGGGAAAGAAGAAAAAGAAAGGAAAAAAGAAGAAACACGATGATTCTTCTCCTAAAAAATCTTCTGAAAACCCTTCTAGGCAAAAGAAACCTAGTCATCCATGTTTTATATGTGATGAGGATCATTGGACGAGAGATTTTCCACATAAAGCTGAGATTAAGAAGTTCTTTAAGAGTTCAAAAACCTTAGCGGTATTGAATGATCTGTTTCCAAACCCAGAAACCAATCTGGTTGCTACTATCAATGCTTCCCCATCCCAAGTGCTTATGTTGTCCATTTCGAAACAGCAAAATGATGCTTTGATATCGAAAAGGAATAAAGATTATGGGAATCCACAACTGTCAAACAACAAGACTGCAAATCAACCTAGTAGTTTGACAACAACTTCAATCGAAGTTGCGCCACCCATCATTCCTGAGGTAATGATAAAGCCACCAAAGGGAGTAGTACACAAATCAAAATTTAATCCTCGTGCCAGAGTAGCACAGAATTATAATATAGTAGAGGATCCGGTCCAGTCGCCATTTGCTATGTCAACACTTGAAGTACTGCAAAATTACCCCTCCCAAAAGCAGGCTCTATTATCAGCAATAGGTGGGAATGACCCAGTGGATTCCAATCTTGTGGCCTTTAATCATAAAGGATATGAACCCTAGTTACCAGCTCAATGTGCTTTCCTCATCCAAGTAAAAGCCCTCAACAAAACTATTCACGAAGAATTAATGATGAGGGGGAATCTACATGCATTATGTCAATGAGTTGCTGGAGAACTTTAGGCTCACCACCCTTGTCATGATCATCAACAATGTTAAAATCATTTGATGGATGAAAATACACCTCGTACAAGATCTTAAGTAACTTGCAAGTTGAATTGGGGGGCAAGACAGTAGAAATTGACATCAAAGTTATCGATGGAAACCTCGATTACAATATCCTACTAGGAAGGCCCTAGATTTATGCTACGGCTACAGTTGTGTCAACATACTCTAGAAAGATTGCATTTCCTTTTCAAGGAGGAATTACAATCATTGATCAACAAATCTTCCTCTCTAGTAGTTCACAAGTTACGGGAAGCATTCCAATGATCCATGGAAGCTCTCAATCGCTTCAAAATATCAAAGTAGGCCTCCTAAAAGACCCTACCTTAATGGGTACATTTGTCGTACCACCTCCGAGTAATCTGGCGGAAGTGGCCACGGTGGAAACTTGCAACATGCTATCTTCTATATCTACAAAGGTTCAGAATATTTTTGGACATGATGTTAGCATGGATCATCACCAAGTATTGCCTCCGAGCCCAATAGAAATATTGTAGCAAGCAATTTTCTTGGCCTGGGCAGCAAACCCAAATCAATGCTCATTAAATGTTTGGATAGATAGGTCTAAGGAATATGGCACCTCTTCAAATCCTTGGTCGCATCTACATTCTACAGACAAAGGAATCATTTAGTCAATGATGATAGGAGAGGTACCATGGGAAGATTACCACCATTCTTCCAACGAACTTAATCATCCTTTACTTTTTGATTTTCTATCAAATATTGTAAATACAGTGGATCTTGAGTGAAATCTTTCCAATATTGAAGAAACTATCACCGTAAATATCTCGACCAAACCAATTGTAGTAGAGAATATTCATGTCAGCAAATCTTATTCTTCTACAGAACTGGAAATATCATACGCTCTCTTTCGTGAGTTTAGAGATGTCTTTGCATGGTCATATGAAGAAATGCCAGGCATTGACTCAAGTATAGTTGAAAATGAAATCAAGATGTATCCAGATGTCAAACCGGTACGACAACGGCTTCAGTAGGTGCACCCAAAGAAAGCCACTGCCATCAAGGCAGAAGTTGAAAAAGTTTTACATGTTGGTTTCATTTACCCAGTTCCTCTAACTGATTGGGTATCGAATATTGTTCTTGTGATGAAAAAACAAGGAACGATTAGAGTGTGCATTGATTACAGGGATGTAAATCAAGCTTGTCCAAAGGATAACTACCCTACACCCTTCATTGACTAGATAATTGATGAATGCACCGAATGTGAAATATTTTCATTCATGGATGGATTTTCCAGGTGCAATCAAATTAATATGCGCCCACAGGATCAATGGAAGATTTCATTTATATGTCCGTGGGGCACATTCGCATACCGCAAGCTACCTTTTGGTTTAAAGAACGTAGGGGAAAATTTTCAAAGGGCTATGAATTATGGCTTCCATGACATCAAGAACATTGTTCAACCATATCTCGATGATCTACCATCTCATTCACGAAAGCTGACTAATCATCGCAGCATTTGAGAGCTATATTTCTATGTTGCCGACACTACAAGATACTACTCTATCCACACAAGTGTGTGTTTTGTGTCAGTTCTGGTCATTTACTTGGCTTTATGGTTTCAAAGGATGAGATTCATCTTGACCCATGTAAGGTTCAGGTGATCATTGATATGCCTCCACCTTGAAACTTGCTTCAGATTCAGAAACTCCAAGGGAAAGAAAACTTTCAGAGGAGGTTCATTCCAAATTACGCCGAACTTGCTAAATGTTATACGCTTCTTGTGAAAAAAGAAGTGTCCTTTAACTGGGATCAGGTTCTGTAAGATTCCTTTGATGCTATAAAGGAATCCTTAATAAGAGCATCGTTAATGTATGCTCCTGATTATCAAAAGGACTTTAACCTATATCTAGTTGCAACAAATACAACCATCACAATGGTTTTAGTCCAAGAAGACAATGGAATCGAACATCCTATCTATTATTTAAGGTGGAACTTAACTGATAAAGAAAGCAAGTACTCCTATGTTGAAAAGCTGGCTCTTGTAGCTGTTCCAGCAGTACAAAGATTTCAACATTATATCCTCTTCCACAAAACTACCGTTTTATCGGATTGCAACCCTATGACTTACATTCTATTGCGTCAGTTACTTGGGGGAAATTATTTGAAATGGATAGCCATTTTGAAAGAGCTTGATCTGGAATACATAAAATCCAAATCAAAGAAATCTCTGGTTTTTGCAGAGTTACTATGCGACTTCCCATCATCCTCCAATGATTCAACATCCAAATCATCAATCGCGGATGAATCTTTGTTTCTGATATCGTCGAGTGATCCATGGTATGGAGATATAATCATCTATCTCCAAACCCAAACATATAGGCCTAATACCTCTCGCTTAGAACAACAACATACTTGATACCAAGAAAAAGATTACATGATCGTCGGTGATACACTTTACCATCATGGTATGAATACAGTTCTGCAAAGGTGCCTCACCCATGAGGAGGACGAAAAAGTACTGAATGATTGCCATTTAGGTGCATGTGGGGGGCATCAATCTGGTTACGCTACAACGCAAAAGATTTTATGAGCAAGTTACTTCTGGCCAAAAATGTTCAAAGATTGCATAATCGCAGTCAGAAGTTACCATGCTTGTCAGATCTTTAACCGCAAAACCAGAATACCATCCGCACCTTTGCATCCAATAGTTGCTATTCGGCCATTTTCCGAATGGGGCATAGATTTCATGACATGTAACCCCACCTCAGCCAGGGAGCATGGGTATATCATAGTCACAGTTGACTATTTTACAAAATGGGCCGAAGTGATGCCTACATTAAACAACAGTGGTGAAATGACTGCTCTTTTATTTTTCAATCATGGAGTCTCTAGATTTGGTGTTCCACAGGCTATAGTCACAGATCATGGATCACATTTCTGCAATCACATGATGGTTGAATTGGCTACCAAATTAGGACTATCCCATGACAGTTCTACTCTATATTATTTGCAACCTAACAAACAAGTTCAGGCAATCAACAAAGTCCTGAAGCACATGCTATAAATGATGATTGGAGTCCATAAATGGATTTGGCACCCAATCTTGTACTCAGCCTCGTCGGCATACCAAACATTAGTAAAAAATGCAACTGGATTTACACCCTTTCAGCTGGTGTATGGCCTGGAAGTGGTCTTACCAGTTCACTGTGAAATTTGATATCTGAAGCTCATAGTCGACCTTCTCCCCAGTACTTCAGAGGAAGATTCTCATTTCCTGGAATTGATCCAACTGGATGAAAGTCGACATGATGATGCCTTGGCTAACAAAGCTCATAAGAAATGAGTCAAGGCACAATTTGACAAGAATGTCAAGCCTCATGTCTTCCCATAAGGTGACCTAGTCTTACTCTATGATCAGGAATCTGATAAATTGGGAGTAAATTCCAATCATTGTCGATGGGTTCCTACATTCTTAAGCATGTATTAACAAAATGAGCCTACGAGCTAGCAGGTTATGATGGGATTCCATTGTCGCAACCCTGAAACGGGTTGTATCTCAAGCATTACTATGCTTAACTAAGTGTAGTAATCTCTTCATATGCTTTTGTTACATTTTTTCTTTCTTCAAGAGTGGTTGTTTTGGTTAGGTAATCCACTTTTTCATTTGTTGCAGATGTCGAACCTATTGGAATCATTTGTTGGATACACCGATGGATCTAGTCGTAGTATGTGGAACCTACCTTCTGCAGCCTGGGCCATTATTTATCTAAGCAGTGAGTTAGTGAGTTTTAGAGGGGTATCTATTGGTCGGTCAATGAACAACATCAATGAGTATAGCACATTGATAGAACTTCTCTCTGATGCCATCACACATGGCATACGGTGACTTGTTGTCAAGCTAGACTCACAACTCGTCATCCTACAGCTTACAGGCATCTATTCCATTCAGAATCTAGCTATCTATCGTATGTTCCTAAGGGTCAGGATTTTGGAAAGATAGTTTGATTCTATTCAATATCAATACATTTCCAGAAACTTAAGCACATTAACTGATTCATTAGAAAATTATGTGTTAGATAGACATTTGCAACATTTATAAAAGAAAAAGCATTTCATCAACATTTGCATCAAGATCATATAACTTAACCAAAATAAAGCTCTGAAAATCAAAAATATATACAACTATTTATGGTTTTTACAAAATGTTCTGTGTGAGGACAAAATCAGTCATATGACCCACAAGCTCAAAAATGCAAGAAAGCACCCTAGACTAATGGTTTTGGTGATAACAAGTCAACACCTGTGTGATCATACATAGGAGCCTAGTCCATCGACTCAGCACGCCAGTAGTATGGCATTGTAATCTCAGAGGTAACTTGTCGGTCCTCACATCCAGAATACCAAGGGTGAGACCCTCAATCTGATCCTGCAATACTGCAAGTGTCTACATCTAAATCGTGAAGGACAACCCTCCCTACAGCCTCTCGTGTTGGAATGGCAACTGCTATCCTCGGGGGCACTGTCAGTCGCACTAGTCCAATATATGCATGAATACATGGGTTTGATTAGTCTTGATAACATTTAAAAAAATAAAAGAACATTATAAAAGCAAGAAACAGAGATATGGTTAGAGATTTTTACCTATGACACCCCAATGCTTGCCAGCTGGCAGCACCAAATCTAGGCCACCCTGGAAATCCATCCCGGCATATGGATACTTAGCATAAACCATCTACTGATGGTTAAACCACTCAAAGAAGGCATCATAGAATGAAATCTGTGATTGACCAACATGTCTCGCCATAAGGTCAACTCATCTTTGCATCCGTGGCTCTATCAGTGCTGGCAATCTAAGTGAAATGTATTGTGGTTGCATTAGTGGGATCTTCTCCAAGGTGAAAGTAGTCAGAATAGAACCATAACCAAAGTTATTGGATCTTCCATTCTTCACCTTGGTAAGTTGTTGTTTTATCACTGGAGGTACTGCATCACACAAGTTGAATACCTTTGGTTCAAGGCATTCCAAGGCATACTGCATATAGGACCTGTTGGCCAAGTGAAGAGCTGTGCTGCTAGCCAATCTAGCAAAGGTGAATAAGATAGTCCTCAAGGACCATTCAATGATGTCTCGAATGCTGATCTTGCCTTCCCTGCTCGGTTGAGAACCATCTCTACAATATCGGCGAATGTAATCCCTCATGGATTCGCCCCCATGGGCGAAACCTGATAGTGAGAGAGGGGCAACACGCATCCGTAAACTGGTAAAGAAGTAGATATCCTCAATAGTCAAAGGGATGGATTTACCTCTAATCTAGAACACTTGGTTGGTAGGATCCCAGGCATCGAGAAGATATTGCAACAAGTTGATTTGTTGCCTCATGCTAGATATGCGGAAGAACTTGAGCAAGACACAGTTCCGCAATGCAGTTACTATACCCAGATCATGTAAGGCAATCATATCGTCTTCTTCATGCTCATGTTCATGCCATTTAATGACCATCTTTCTATGATGAATCTCTGAAAAACAAACAAGAGAAGAATTAGGATCCTGATTTGGGCAAAAATAGGCAACAAATTGCATCAAAAATCAGTGCATAAACTTTCCTCCTTGCACCCATTTCACCCTAGCTATGTACTCGGTGGGATGCATACTGAGTGACCAATGGCTAGCTTAGTATGCATCGCACCTTTCGATGTGTACTAGGTGCGATGGGGAGAGAATGAAATGTTCAAACCCAGATGCTCAGAAAAGCGGGAAAACATGCTCAGAATCAGAAAAGGAAAGAATGCAATTGAAGAGCTCAGGGTTAGCGCTTACCTTGCCTAGACGGCACTGAAAATCATCCACAGAATCTCCCACAATCAGCTGATGAAAATCGGGGGGAAAAAACACCCCCAGAGCTCCAACAATCCCAAATTTGAATGAAATGGTAAAATGAGAGGTAAAAACTACTTTTATGTTACTGTTCACGAAATTCAAGTAAGGTATTGGTTCTTTTTAAAGCATGTATGTACATTTCTAATTAGTTTTATGGAGCAATTGAACAGGTTGTACGGTCGTCAAGAGAACATAGTGTTAATGGTGAATTAAACATCTTTGGCTATTATCACGAGCAATGTTTCTGCAAAGTTCAATCTCGTTAAAAAATAAACCTATTTATGAGCATATGTTCCCCCAGAGTTCAAGCTCATTAAAAAATGAACCTACTCTAAGTAAATAACTTTTGTGATCGAATTACTATCAGTTTTTGAGCCTTGGTCGTGTTCTTACCATCACCTCCACTTTTTAGCCGATCATCTACCTCCACTTAATTGTTTACCCTTTTGAGGAACAACTGCGACGAGTGATTCTGTTAGCCACCTTCTTTACAGTGTCATGATTGAGAAATTCCAAACCTTACCTGGAACTAGCTGCTACCCAAAAATATCACTCATTTGTCAAAGACGACTCTCTTTTAAGCACTTTTTAGACTCGTAAAATGTATAAACAATTGCCGAGAAATTGGCCTCTCTAGCTCGTTAAAGTGATTGGAAGTGCCATCCCTCCTCTATATTTTAATCTCTTTCGACCTGAGGGATCGTTACAAAAAAATATTGAGCACCTGTATTTTTCAGCTCGTTAAAGTGATCGAAAAAGTCATCCCTTTCATATTATTTTATACTTTTTTCAGACTTAAGGGATTATACTACGAAAAACGATTATTGGAGTTTCCTTTCCATCTCCTTCTAGACTCTCTAAAATTGAAGAGGACCAACTTATATTTGTCATTAAACTTGTTAAAACAATAATGACAAACTTGTCCATTACAAACAAGAGTGAGTTTCACTGTCGCTAGGCTCACTAAAATATAGTTACATGTTTGCCCAAAGGGAAAATTATAGAACAAGCATATGTTATCCTCCTCAAGCTTGAAAAAAATAAAAAGGTACTGGTTAGAAATGACTGGGGAAAAATTGAGAAGAAATTTATTGGTAGCAGGTTGCTCTTGAACATGACACTTTCACTCCATCACCATGATTAAGTCAGGTTGGGTTATTCCATTTACTGGTCATATCACCATTGGTCCTTCGTATCATCCATTTTTGGGGTTAACACTACCAATCCATTTCAGTGTCACCGATATGTTCAAGAGAAGTCACTTAGAGAATTCACCAACCTAGCTTATGCCTCATCCACTACAATACCTTCACGCTCCATTCTTTCATGACCACCACCTTGAACCTTGTATCATCAGATCGTTTTCACCTCCACAAAATCATTTTCTCTGTTCCATGTCATCGATGTGGGATTCATTAAGGCCCTCCTATGATGGGTCACTTCTTGTAGACATCAGTTCATTATCCAAGAAGTCACCTTAGGAACAACCATTTCAGTACTTTGAAGCTTGCATGCCTCAATGGCAAGTTTCTCACTTCCGATGATAGGTTTACATCAATGGCCTTCAACTGAAAGATTTTACGTGGCATTCAACATCGACTCATGTATTCAAACCACGTGAATTGTACTATAGTACCTTGAGGGACATCATCATTATCAGTGATTCCTCTCATGCATGTTAACAACTTACATCATTGGCTGGTAATTAGGCGATGTCTTTCCATGTTCAACATTAGAACATCTTTTCACATGGATCGAATTGTACTTCGGGCGAAGATTGAATGAGTTTGAAGACCCTGGATCTAGTTTCATCCATCTGGGTTGCGATATATTCAAGAAAAATAAAGACATCAAATGTACATCATAGCTACACAGATAATCATCCAAGCTAAGGGATGACGGCTCTACCAGAATCATCAGTCTGCCACATAGATGGTTGTCTATCCTATGTACATCAAAATGAATTTATAAAGTTGAGCATGGGAATGCCCACCTCATCTAGATCATGAAAATATTATGAAGATAAATTATTGTATTGTATCTTATTATAGGTCACCTTCCAGTTCAAAAAACCTCGGATCCTCATGATAAAGCATTTCACTCGACATCAGAAGATTTATGACCTCATGCTTTCAGGGGCAACTACTATAGACGTATTTGGGCACTACAACCCAAATCACATATGTCCATAAACCAAGGGCTTCTAAGCCCCTAAAAGTGTTGTTTCATACCCTAAAGGAACAAGGTCAATTTATTACATCATTCCCTAGAAGTTCTCCCTGAAAAAATGCTCAGAACTGGTCAAAACTAGACCATACAGACTACTCCATGCTGAGGGTGCGATGCATATCACCTATTACACATAGAGGGTGTGATTCATACTGAAAATCCCTTCTATAGGTTGCAATGAGCGAGAGTAAACAAGTGGCAGAGGAAGTTTGCTAGGTGGAAACCCAAAGAATCTTCTAGAAATTGCTCATTTGACACTTGCCTCTCTGAATTCACCCAGGGATGAGAAAGAGATCATGAAATCTCCAAGTGGAACCAAGAACTATCAGAGAAATGACACTAATAAAAATCCCAGAAGCTGACTTACCCACCTATAGATATCTATATATGGATCCCTCATCCTAGAGATCCAGAGGCTGGAATTTTGTATTTTGTAAGGAAGTGCTATTGGTTTCTTTGTGAAACATTGTAGTGTTGGGTGATCTAGCTTTTCATGAGGTGAAGAGGGCTTTCATGCTGGGAGGATGGCTGGGTCAGACTGCTAGGTTGTAATCCTCTCTTCTACTACTTCTATCAATAAAGCTATTTGAGTTTTCCTTCGTATTCTTGTATATTTCTGAATCTTGTATTGATATATGCATTTGTATGGTTAATATACATCTAATCCTATATTTTTTATGGTTATATAACTCTATGATTTGATGATATTATGCTGCTTTGACTCTACAGGTGTTCTTTGAAGTAGGAATAGTGAGGAAAAAGTGGCGAAGCTCTGTAAAAGGAGGGAGGAAACAAGCAAGGAACCAAGCGAAAGACTGAGGTTAGTACTCTCTACTTCTATCTCATCTATCTCTCATAAAGGAAGACATAAGTAAGTTTAGTTTGTTTGTTTCTAAGATAACTACCCATCTTAGTGGGACTAGTAGCTCTAAATGGACACTAGTTTTCCCGATAACACAATGCCAAGGCCATCAATACATTATTGGGAAGTCTATCACAATTAGAGTTTGTCAAAGTTATGCAACTAAAATCAGCCAAAGAAATATGGGACAAAATCATTCTAAGCTATGAAGGAGACTCTTAGGTAAAACGTGCTAAACTGCAAACTCTCAGGATTAAATATGAAACTCTCAAGATGCACAATGATGAAAGTGTATCTAGTTACTTCCTATGTATAGATTAGATTGTTAATTACATGAAGAATTTGGGTGAGGAGATAAAGGAAGTTACCTTAGTTGAAAAAGTCTGAAGATCTTTATCTGCTAAATTTGAATCAAAAGTATCTGCCATAGAAGAAAAGCAAGATCTACAGACTATTACTATAACACAAATTCACAGAAACTTAACTGCTTTTGAGATGCAAAAAGGAGGTCCAACATATACGAGAGAAGCTACATTTAAAGCTTCAGCAAAAGGAAAGAAAGAACTCAATGAATCTAGACATTTTTAAGAAGAAGAAGAGGAAGCGAACTTCGGCAAGAATCTTCAACGGGGTTTCGGTAGATTCAAAGGTAAACTACCTTTCAAATGTTTTTCCTGTGGTAGGGTTGGCCATTATGCTACCAAATGTCCTCATAAAGATAAATATGATAAAGGGAAGGAAACTGCAAAATGGAATAGAAAACAAAGTGTAAGTAAAAATAGCTACTATACTCATGAAGGTAGCAATGGGTTATCAAATAGTGATGAAGATGAAAATATTATGACTATAGACTTCTGATGGCTTATGAAGATGATGATTTTTTAGATGTTATAGGTGAAGATGACCTTGATGAAAAAATCTCTAAACAGAAAATTGGTTTTGAAGAAAATAATATGATTATAGATACCTTGACATTCCAACTTGCTGAAAGAGAAAAAAACAATGAAAAGCTAGAATGTGAAATTGTGGGTTTAGGAAAGGATCTTGAGAAAACAAAAGCTCTCAATCTTAGATTTGCTAAAGGATCAGAAAACTTAAATGAAATTATCAAAGCGCAGTGCTCTCCTCTAATAAAGACAGGTCTTGGATATACTAAAGAAACATCTCAGAAGTTGTCAACCTCCACTAAAAGTTATCGTGATGCAGCAAAGAGCAGTGAATAGTTCGAGAATTATCAGCAAAGGCATAAAGTAGATCACTAGGTGAATTAGGCTCAATTTACTTCAACAATGAATAGAAGCCATAATCAATCTCAGGTAAATCATACTCAATTTGCTTCAAAGAATATCAATCAACAAGTCACTAGGAGGAACTTCAACTAAATTCAACAGGTTAGTAGATTCGATAATCGCAAGAACTTCTTTAATGGTCAATGTTTCTCATGTCATAATTTTGGACATAAAGCCGCTCAATGTGTTTCTTACAAAACTATCATGACTAGAGAAGCACGAAATCAAAATAATGTGATAGGGATCAAGAAAAGTTCCTATAATAACTTTTCTCTTCTTGAAAATGAAATAGAATGTTCAATCTGTAACAACTTTGGCCATGAAGAATATAAATGGAGGAGTAAATTGTGGCAAATAGCCCAAAAAGAGCAAACTCCACTAAATGCCAAAATATGGAGAAAGAAAGAACCACAAACAGAAATATGTGGTATAACATTTTATACAGAAGGACAAGAAAACTGGTGGTACATCGACAATGGATGCTCAAAACACATGACAGGTGACAAAGAGAAACTACACTCATATAATGCCTTAGAAAAGGAGAAGAGTGTATCTTTTGGAAATGACACTCCTGCTACCATAAAAGGTAAAGGCTCTATTTTCTAGAAAGCAAAAGTTAAAGCTGGGAATGTTATGTATGTTGATGGCTTAAAGCATAATTTGTTGAGTGCGAGTCAAATTTGTGATCAAGGAAATGAAGTACTGTTTCGATCAAATGGATGTGTTGTTCGTGAGCTTGATACGGGAGAAACCATGATTAAAGGGACAAGAAATCCAAACAATTGATACATACTCAAGGGAAGACAACAACAGTGCTATCTAAGAAAAAATAATGAAAACCTGCTATGGTATAGAAGATTGGGACATCTAAGCTTTTCTCAAATAAGGAAATCATGCAGATTCTAGGCTGTTTGTGATCTTACAAATATTAACATTCCTGAAAATACTATATGTAAATCATGTCAATTTGATAAGCAAACCAGATCTCAATTCATCGAAAAGGAACGGTCAGTTAGTACGCCTCTTGAACTTGTTCATATTGATTTATGTGGTCCATCAAGGAAAAAGTCACCTCGGGGAGAAGAATTCTTTATATTGTTTATTGATGATTTTTCCAGTATGTATTGGGCAGGTCTTCTAAAGCATAAAGATGAAGCTTTTGAAAAGTTCAAAGCATCCAAAGCTTTGGCTAAAAATGAATCAGATTGCAGAATCAAATGCCTCAGATTTCATCGAGGAGGGAATTTACCTTAGAGAAATTGTTTGACTTTTGTGAACAACATGGAATAAAAAGGTAGTTCTCCACTACAAGGAATCCTCAACAAATTGGAGTAGTAGAAAGGATGAACATAATTGTTCAACAAATCACTCTTGCTATGGTAGATGAATCTGAAACTCTTGCAACCTTCTGGGGTGAAGTTGAATTCATTGTTGTCACTATTCTTAATCAACCAAATGTTCGGGTAAAGAGGACTCAAACTCCACATGAACTTTCATATGGTAAGACTCCTACTGTAAAATACTTCAAAGTTTTTGGAAGTAAATGCTACATCAAAAGGACTGATGAAAAACTTGGTAAGTTTGAACGCGGAGCAGATGATGGAATTCTTCATGGCTACTCTTCTCGAAGTAAAGGATAAAAGTGTTATGACAAAAGACTTGGGAAAATGATTGAAAGTATTGATGTTGTGGTTGATGACTCATGTAAAAATCCAAAACAGATAAAAATCGAAGATTATGACTATGAAGAAGATGAAGATCATTTTCCCACACCAAATCACAATGATTCTGAAGAAGAAACCAATGAAGCACCAGAAGAAGAGATAACGATAGAAGAAAAGACTTCGTCCAGGTATGTGTTTGGTCAATTTAGTGATGTCTAAATTGCAACTTTTAAATGTCAGCTCGGGGCTCGTAAGCTGATGAAGTGAGGTGTAGTGTATGTACTTAGGCAACTTGTTTCTTAAGCTTTTGTCGTTTTTAACTTTTTAAGTTTGTTTTCAAGTATATCTCTCCTACTGTGATGTGATGGAAATGAAATAAAGCAAGTGAAGTGTGTGAGATTGTGATGAGCTTTAAATGATTTCTTATAACTTAAAAGTATTCCACAAGAAAGCTTGAACAACAACTAAAATGAAATCAACTCTTAAAGAAAAATAAAGGCATCAAAGAAAAGACTAATGACATTGGCCCAGTATCTCTGCTGGTGCAAGAAAATGAAGATGAAATCTATGTCAAATCTAGCTAAAAATAAAAACTAAGCAATGTGAAACTGAAGTAAATCTACATAAAAGAAAGATTAGTCACAAATACTTTAGCTTCTTCTTAACCTCTTGTCTTTTAACTGAATATATCATGTGAGAAACAGTTAAAAATAAGCCAAGAAATTGTGATTTCTTGAGCAACTAAACCAAGCTGTGCTAAGTGATATTTTGGTCCTCAATGAAGATATTAAATTATGGAGAAGAAACCATCAATAGGTAAAAAACTTGATGTCTAAAAGCAGAAAGCAACTATGAAAATTAAAGAAATGATAGTAAGGAGATAACGGCTGCAAAACAAGGAAGGTCAGCAACATAGACAAGATGATCACAAGTGTCACTAGTTGTGAAAAAGAAAAGAAAGAAACTGTCCTGGGCACACCTAACAAACCTGCATAACACACTGACCAGTCATGGAAAAGTGCAGAAATATAAATAAGAAGAATTCAAAATTTATATCCAGCTATTGTACATGATCAAAACACAGCAATCAAAGGCATTCTGTACAACTATTATACATGAAATGAGAAAAAGAAATGCAGGAAATTAAAGAGTACTATAAAGGCCTTCAGTAAACAGGGGCCCTCTGCCTACTCCAGTCGGTTCAATGATCAGTTACACGCTCAAATGGAAAGCAGTCTTATCATATATTATGTATCAAAATAGAAAGTACAGTGGGGAGTTCAAAATTACATATCATCGGCTAACTTTCCAGCGTTCAAAGACGCTTTATTTATAACAGAGGAAAGCAAACTAACTTAATGAAAACTAAGCTATTCAAGCAGTTGTGTAAAAACACGTAGTCTTGCTGCGTCCTCTGATTTAGGCAACAGTCGTTGTGGGCATTCAATCTGCTGTTGGATTCATGTTTCCCACTGTCTTTGTGGCTGAGGAAGATGCCACCTGTTCTTCACATGCTCTAAAATAGAACACACAGAGTCGTGCCACCGCTAATGACTTCTGTTGACCATAGTTGCCTCCTCGTTGACCACGGGTTTTTATGACCGGTTTGGGTGAGCTGGAAGGACACACACCATGTCCTTGGTTCCACGAACTTGCCCATGTGGCTCTTCTTCCCGGAGGACACTTGGAACATATCATTTAATAAAACAGCTGTGGAATCCGAGGTTGGCTACGGAAACCGGGATCAGCTGCGGAAACCCTGTGTGAGCTACGGAAACGCAGCACTTTGAACCAAAATTCTAAACCAACAACACAATCATTAGCATAATTAGCAAGCCATGTAAAAAGTCATAAAATACAATGATTTGAGCAATTTGATGGAGGGAATGAGTGGCAAAAGAAGGAAATGAATAGGAAAATGAGGCTGAGAGGATGTGTAAAGAAGTGCAGGTTTGAGGCTCAACATACCCCCACTGTGAAGGTGTTGCATGTCCTCACGCAACCAAAACATTGTCATTGTTTTTCAATCCATGTGCTCAGATGCTTCTGCCAAAACATCTAGCCTTCTTTTCTTTCTCCTTGCTGCCAAAATTGTCCTTGGTTTCTTGACTAAACACCTGAATTTCAAATTGATCAATGCCCTGCTCAGTTTCTTACATTTTCCCTTCAATTTTTTGTTCTTCTTCTGCCAGAGTCCTAAGTGAAGCATGGTATTATGGACAATTTGTCCACCTTGCTTTGTTCTTTCAATGCTTCGTTTTCTTGTTTAATATGTCAGTTCAGGACTTCTAGTTCAAACACCTCCTGTTTTAAAAATTGGACCTATTCATTAAGAGGCAATATAGTGCTTGGACTTGCAACTGATTCCTCCAAGGTCTCCAAATAATTGTATACCTTCTGCTGGTCGGGATCAATTTCAGGTGTTCTTCTTGGGTTATGTTCAAAATCAAATTCTGTTTGAGGTTCTGGCTGAAAGGGACTCTCTTCGTGTGGAGGAGTGGACTCAAGGTCAAGCTGAGTTGGAGCCTTTTCAGATGTACCTTCTCCCAAATCAATGAAATGTGATTGTTTTTCTTTAGTCACACTCATTCTTTCTTTAAGTCTAATTCTTCTTCTCACTTGTACACTAGTGCTCTTTTGCTGGGAACTCTGTTTTTCTTTTTGTTTCTTCTTTGAGAGGGAAATAGCTTGAAGTTGTGATAGTCTATCAGCCAAGGTTTGAGAGTCTTCTTCTACTGAAGGTTCAAGTGATGGATATGATTCTTGAACAATTGTTTTCCCTTTATCCTTTTTCTGTTTCTTGGTTTTATCTCTCTCTTCCTCTTCTTCTTGAGTGGTTTCATGAGTTTCTACAATAGGAGGATCTTGGGTTGCAACATCTCTTTTCGTTCTCCTACTTCTTTTTTGGATTCTAGGAGAACTACTAACAGAAGCTTCAGTTACTTCTTGTAAATGATTCCTGACTAAAAACTTTTCCCATGTATCATTATTATTTTTCAATTCATCCTCTATGAGAATTCTAATGAACCCGTGATGATACAAGTGGGGTTCAATATGGCCTACATTCTTTTGGACAGTGGAACTCATTTTCCTTAGTCTTGCTAACAGAAAGTAAGGTAATTTGATGGCATGGCCTTCCATGAAGTTCATCATAATTCTTGCATGGTACATATACATAGTGCCAAAGCGGCCCTCACATGTGATAAACATTTGAACAAGTAATAACAATTCAGTCCATTCTTCCTTAATTACATGTACATGAATCCCTTTAGTGAATATTGAAGTGTCCATACCTGGGTTCTTAAGCATGTTTTTCCATCCCTGATCTTCCAGCCCTCTGTTCTTAAACCATCTGTCTCCCACCTGAGGTAGACTGGTTGCTGTTGCTATGGTGTTCTCTGTTATTGTGAATTTCAGGTCCCCTACTTCCACAGTGTGTCCATTGAAGGATCGAGCAAATGCTTTCGTTACCTCCTGATCATACCCTCTGAATTTTTGAATAAACTTTAACCATTTTTCTTTCTTTAATGCTTCCTTCATCTGTGGATACCCTTCTAAATACTTTGAACCTTCAGGTTCAGCTCTAAGCAGCATCCCCATCTTCGGCTCTCAACTTCGGCTGAAGCTTTGACTATGTGTGGATGCTCAAGGAGGGTGATCACGGGAAAAACAAGTGGATTACAGCTGTAAGTGGAGTAGCCGTAACGTAATGCAAGGTGTATTGCAAAACTGCAATCGGGTTTTGAAACAGAGCTGTGGGGTTTGCAACGTAAATGAAAGTGGAAATGGTGTGAGTACGAGGGAGTAGAAGAGAAATACGAGAAATGAGTTCAATGCGTGCAGAAATGGAGTGATAAGTGGATGGAATAACAGCTAAATCCTTTAGAGCTGGGTGGCTTACGCACACGTCTCAGCATTGGCTGTGGAGATCATGGTGGAGAAGAGACGTAGTACAATAGGTCACTTTTTCCTCGTACGACCAATAAATGAAAGCGCAATCCCATTTCGAGTTTGAATTAAGAGTGATTATGGGACCGTTAGAAGGGTATGAGGTGGATGAAGTATTATCGTGGAGGAGGAGTGGGATGATCTTGCCGAATCATTGCATTTAGTGCCTCTTTCCACGATTTAATAATTATTCATAAAATGACATTAAATTGTTGTTTGGAAAAGATTTTGATCATACCTTCATGAGTTTTCCATTTGTTGATTAAGGTTGTTGATCCATTATTGCTTTTTGATCCTGCAGGTGCCTCATATCCTTGTTGCTTTTGGTGATGATGATGTTAACCTTTGACTGAGATTTTCCCTTGAAAACAAAGTGCTGCTGGCTGTAGAGACAGAGTGATGCTGGTTGCAGAAATCGTTTTTGGCTGCGGAAACTGGTGCGAGCTACGGAAACAGTTTCCAGTTGTGGAAACTAGGACATCTCCCTTTTAACTGCACAAAGTAGTTAGGAAAAGACTAACTAAATGGAAATAGCCCTCAAAGGGACTTTTATTGATGGTATGAGATGGAGTGAATGGAGTGAAGTGAAAAAAATGAAATGGAATGAAGTGAAATGGAGATGAAAAATGATGAAGGTGAAGTGAAATGGAATGAAGATGAAGTGAGGATGGAAAGAGAGAGAGATTTTTTTTTGGAAAATATAGAGTGTCAGGTGTCCCTAATTTTCACTCCATATTTTCTGTATAAGACCGCTAATCTGAGATTGGTTTTCAGGCTTATACACATTTTTTTTTTTTCAATTCAGAAAGAAACAAAGATTAGGCTGATGGAGGAGAAGAATTCTTCTCCACTAGCCTTATTGCAGAATTTCCTTGAAATATTTTGACAAAGTCCTCTTTTGAGAGTGGCTTATGATAAATTCAATCGGTGGCCATTCACAATGAGAGGAGTTTGAAACTCATCAATAGTCTTGATTCGAACTACTCCATTGTTAAGGACTTCATCAATCTCATATGGCCCAAGCCAATGAGTTTGAAATTTCCCTTTGAAGTCTTTAAACTTTGAATCAAACAGTAACGCCCAATCTCCCTTTTGAAACTTCTTGTCTTTGATATATCGGTCATGCAACTTAGTTCTTTGGTGCTGAACTAGATCGGTCCTTAAAACTGCATCTTGTCTCATTTCATCTAGCTCATTTAGCTGCTCCATTCTATGCTTTTGGGCTTCTGATAGACTCATCCCCAACTGAACTGCCATCTTGAAGGTC
>APFE030418580.1:400962-425612 GCA_000404065.3 Pinus taeda
GAGAGAGAGAGAGATAGTACAACATCACAAATCTATGACTTACAACAACAATAATGAAACCATTGAACAACAATAGCAATGATGATCAATAAGCTCCAAAAATGTCCTCAAGACAACCTAGGAGAAATGTGTCTCCAACAGCAGCAATGGAAGCCCAAAATAATCAAAGTAATAGGGTCAAAATAGCAGTGAATTCTACAGCATACTGCAACTAGCCCTAACCAGTCAACGTTGTCATAAATGTGCCTTGAAACATTCAACGTAGACTTGTCCAGCACTTCGGCTAGTATAGGAGAGGCTGCCCACATAAAGCTGCAGTTAATGGAGGCAATACACTAGTCAACACAGGCCTAAATCACCCCAAACAAGACGCTGCACCTTCCCACATCCTTATTGCCCTAATTGCATCCTCTCATAATGATTCCCTAGCTGCTTCCTCCTTCCTTCATTTACCCAAGAGACAAGGAGAGAGGAGAGATGTGTGGATGACATGAGTGCTCTAATGCCTCAAGCTTTCCTCTATTTATATCCCGCGTTGATATTTAGCTGGGGGTGTGCAACATTATTTTACATGTTGGCCAACCTTGACAAATTGTCAAGAAATACAAATAAATTCATATCTCCATGAATACATGTCGGAATTGGATGATTGTTAGATCAATCCTACACCTCTCGATGAGAGGAATCCAAGAGTAGTATAAACTACCATAAATTAGATGTCCCACATGGATTTTTTCCCTAGTTGCCAATTTTAACACTCTCTCTCAACCGGGGAGAACTCCATCTGCTAATCTATCTATTTGTCAGAACTATCTCTGCCATCAAATTCACTGCTCAGCTCTACTCTGCTCTGCTGAACTATGATGAAGAAGAATGATCGAGAATATATCATACCATCCTCTATTGACCCAAAGTCAATCCCAGATAAAGGAGAGTGCCTAATACCACTCTTACTGACCCGAAGTCAGTCTCAATGAAGAGAGTGTGTCATACCACTCTTACTGACGTAAAGTTAGTTCCAAAAGAGAGTGAGTTATATCACTCTTACTAATCCAAAACCAATTCCAATTGATCACATATCAATGTAATCCTAGCATAGGGAATATGGTAGACGCACGATGCATCCATCGATACTACTATGGTCTCTATCCTAATTTGCCTACTCATTGTCCATATGGGAGGTACTTCCCATGAGTCCCAGACTGCATGGGTAGGATGTCTTGGCAGGAGAAGGATGAATCACTCATCCTTCCTACATGTCTCCATGGGGTATCACGGGGGAAGCCTGAATAATTCACCTTATACATAGTGCACCATTAGGGGAGGGTGAGCCACCCTATGGTCGCTCGTCACTCCATGAAGTACCCGAAGACCCAAAGAGCTCCCAAAGTTGAATGTATGCATCATACAGGACCCTCATAAGAGGGTCTCTCAATGACTCCAAGTCACTATCAGAAAGTCAAGAATTTGACCTTTCCCAAGGGCGTCATTAGAATGTCGACGACCTTCTCATCTGTCCCAATATGATGGAGCCTTATTGCTCCTCATTGTACCATATCCCGAGTAAGGTACCTGATATCGATGTGCTTGGAGCAATCATGAAATACAGGATTATCTAATAAATGAATCCCACTCTAGTTGTCACAGAGGATCATGGTAGTATCTAGCGTGTGTCCAAACAACTGAATGAAGGGCTTCCTCAACTAGACAACCTTACAGGAGGCCATACTCGCAGCAATATACTCTACCTCAGTGGTGCTCAAAGCCACCGACTTCCAATTCTTTCTCATCCAGGAGATTGAGGCAAAACCAAAAGAGAAATAGCACCTGGAAGTGCTCTTTCAGTCCACCACACTGCCTGCCCAATCAACATCAAAATATCAATGTAGCCTCACATCTCCGGTAGTGTATCTCAACCCATGAGTGATTATGACCTGAAGATATCTCAAAAGATTCTTGGCACCAATCCAATGTGAGTGATGAGGCTCAACCATATGTTGGCTCAACGTATTGACTGCAAAACATATATACGGATGGGAGTTCACTAAGAACATCAATGCTCCTATGAGTTGATGACTTAGAAGCATTTTCCAAAGAAGGTCCAGCAGCACTACCACATAACTTCTTGAAGTTATGCTACATCGAGGTAGTCACTGGCTTGCAGTCCACATTGTTGAATCTCTCCAATATCTTCACCACATATTTTCCTTGAGATAGGAAAATTTCTCCTGGCTTTTTCTAGACTTCCAGCCCTAGGAAATATTGCATCAGTCCTAGGTCCTTCATCTCAAATTCGGAAGCCAACTCCATCTTACATTTGTGAATGAGAGGGTCTACACCTGTTAGAAATAGGTCGTCAACATACAACACCAGTATGAGAGGCTTATCATCATCAATCTTAAAGTAAAGGTTTGGATCGGCTTCACTCCTAGTGAATCCCAGCTTCATCAAGTAGCTATCGATCCTCTCATACTAAGCTCAGGGTGCTTCCTTCAGCCCATAAAGGGCTTTATCAACACACATACGTGATATTCTCGATTATGAATCTCAAACCCCTCGAGTTGTTCCACATAGACTTCCTCTTTAATCGAACCATGTAAGAACGTGGTCTTGACATCCATCTGATGTAGGTTCTATCATTTCAAAGCGACAAGGGCTCTATTCGAGCGGATGGTGGTGTCTCGGGCAACAGGTGCAAATATCTCGTCATAATCTACACCTTCCTTTTGAGAGAAGCCTTAAGCAACAAAACGATCCTTGTACTTTTCAACACTCCCATTAGCTCCATGCTTGATTTTGTAAAGCCATTTTGATGTGACAACTGATTTGTCTAGGGTCTGGGGACCACATCCCAGACATCATTCTTCATAATGGACTCATATTCTTCATTCATAGCATCCTTCCATACTTTATTCTTCACAGCCTCTTCGAATGATGTAGGCTCGTTTTGAATGATGCTGCTCATAATGTTCAAGTATCCCTGATATTTGGTCGACTTATTACTTTCACGGAAAGTCCTTCTTGGTGCAATATGTCCTTCAGCATCATCAAGTGTCCCCCTAAGCCGAAAGGGCCTATTCCTAGAAGAGGAAGACTCTTGCGGAGGGGGGTTAATAGGATCCATAGGTTCTTCCACATTGGGCATCGTCTCATCTTCCTTCTCATCTGGCTTCCTCGTGTCAGCTTCTTTATCTTTCCTTAGGATAGGAAGATTGTGAACCTTGCTAAGAGCGATGTCTTCATCAAATACATCATGACTTATCTCGACTTCCCTTTGACCAACCACGTAGATTCTATATCCCTTAAAATTTTCGTAATAGCCCACGAAGATTCCCTTCTTTCCAGATGCAACCAATTTTCTTATTTTCTCTTTCGGCACATGAAAATATACGGGGCTTCCAAAAATTCTAAACTAAGAGACATCAAGTTTCTTACCAATGAACATCTCTTCGCGAGTCTTGGAATCCAATGCTTGATGAGGATATCGGTTTTGAACATATAGGGTAGTATTCATAGCTTCGGCCCATAGAAACTTTAAAAGCCTTTGATCATGGAGCATGGCACGAATAGCTTCCATAATCATACGATTCTTCCTTTCTGCCACACCATTCTGCTTAGAAGTGTATGGTGTTGTGGTCTCCCTCTTAATGCCAGCCTCTTTGCAAAAGTCATGGAACTCATTGGATTCATACTTGGTTCCATTATCAGTCCTTAAGATCTTGATCCTCTTCTCGGTTTGATTCTCAATCAAGGATTTGAAGTGACGGAACCAGGAAAACACTTCATGCTTCTTTTTCAAGAACTATATCCAAGTCTTGCGAGAATAGTCATCAGTAAAAGTGAGATAATATAAATATCCTCCCAAAGAGTTCAAAAGCATCATACCAGATATGTCAGAGTAAATCAACTGCAAAATGTTAGAGGTCTTGCTATGTCTTGAGGGGATTGGTCCCCTTTTGACCTTTCCATTGGCACATCTTGAACATACACCTTCATGCTCTATTTTGAATTTGGGCATCCCTGTCACCATTTGTCTCACATTGGGTAGAGCCTTATAGTGAAGGTGGGCAAACCTCCGGTGCCATAGTTCAGACTAAAGAGATGTGTCACAAGACATGACTCCCAATGGGATTCCTCCAACTTGATATAAAGATTCAACTCAAAACCCAAGAGTGAAAGCATCTTTAAAATTAATTTTCCACACACGTACCTTGCCATTGATAAAGGCCACCTTGTAGGCTTTGTCTTCCATGGCCGAAATGGACACCAGGTTCTTCTTGAGATCAGGTACATATAAACTTCTCACAAATAAATTGTGTTATCCTAAATTAATATATGGTTGGCTCTAAACAAAAAAATCTTGACTTAGGAAATTTTTTTGAAAAAGAGGGTGGATAGACACCAGTAGATTCCCACTATGTAAAAATTTAGAAGAAAATATCTCACACATCTTCATTTTCTACCTTTATTCATTGTAGGTCCTTAAGATGGATGAAGTGGAGCTTAAGCTATGAGTGGAGTGGGAAAAGGTTTTCTAGAAGACTCTATGAAGAACTAGATTATGGATTTCTCTATTAATCAATTTGACACTATTATTTTCTTTCCGATCTACAAGATATGATAGGAACACAACTCCAACATTTTAAAATCCTTGGATATTCTTACTAAGATCTTTGTTGGATATATAATTTAATTCAACGATGATTTCAAGACATCCCACAACATTCGAAGCCCTAGTTCCTAGCCATTACTTCTCTCAATTCTAGAATGACATGGGGATTCTTTGATGGAGCATCCAAAATTCATACTCCTACTGGTGGTGTCAGTGTTGTTATACTTATGAATTAGATCCATGTTATGTGCATTCATTACCCTCTTGGAAAAAGGGTTAAACATAGTGCAAAAATCATCGCTCTAAAAACCCTTCTCTCAGTAGTTTCATTGGAAGGAATTAAAAATCTACAACTTCTCAAATACTAGAAGTTCGTTACTCGTTGGATGAAAAAGAATATCTCAGTAGAAAATGTGTTTCGCCAACCCTTTCTCTAGGATATTCAATAAGCAATGCTCTCCTCTAAATGACCACCTTTCAACCATGTGTTGTAGGAGCTAAACACAAAAGAAAATGAGATTTCTAAGGAAGCTTAGTCCCTTCATGTTGTATCTTTTCCTATTTATGAACTAGTTAACAATGTTGAATAGGAATCCATGAATTTTCATTTTAACTTGTCCCCTCTGGTTTTGGATAACTAAATGTTTTTCTTAGCTTTTGGCCTTTTTGTTTAGTCTACTAGATTTTTTTTTTTGAGGAAACGAAAAATGTATTGATCTTACTTTATTGGATAAAATGAGATAAGAATGGTGTCTAAAATGTTTCTCATTAAACTTTGTGAAAATAATATAATTATTATTATTATTATTATATATATAAAATAAAATAAATTTTAATAGTATACTTTATTGGATAAAATGAGAGATAAGAATGGTGGTCTAAAATGTTTCTCATAAACTTTGTGAAAATAATAATAATAATAATTATTATTATATATAAAAAATAAAATAAATTTTAAATAGTAAAAAATTAAAAATTGTATTAAATAATATATATGGGGTTTTAAAATCACTTTGACAATATCATTTGTCTAAGAATGTCTAAGTTAATTCTAGATATAAATACATATGAATTTGGTCGGTTAGATTGGTTTTTAGATATATGTGCATGTGAGTTTGAATAGAAGTTGAAATTAAAATTGTTTTTCAAGATATAGTTTTGTTTTTAAGTTTATAAAGAATGGTGATTTTTTTTAGATCTATGTACATGTGAGTAAGAATTAAAAGTGGATTAGGTTAATTTTAAAGATATATTATGTGAAATTAATATAATTGTTTTAAAAATATGTATATATAAATTTGAATATAGAAGTTTCTAACCATGTCAAAGATGATGGCTTTGTTTAAATAACATTTAAATTTAAATGTGAATTTAAATAAAAAGTTTATTTTAAAAGGATTTTATTTAAGTTAAAAATAAAGAGTTAAATGTTGAATTTTAAAAAAGAGTTTATTTAAAAGGGTATTTATTTAAGTTAAAAATAAAAAGTTTTAATTTATTAATGATGAGTTTGTTTTAAACATATGTAAATGTGAATCTAAATCAAAATTATTGATTTTATTTTAAATATATATGTAAGTTTGAATAAAAAAATGAGCTTATCATTAATAAATTATTTTATAAAAAATTAATCAAATTAGTTTAAAAGAGATATGTATATGAATTTAAATAGAAATTAGAAATCGAAATCATCCTTCCAAAATTAGTTTAAAAGAGATATGTATATGAATTTAAATAGAAATTATAAATCGAAATCATCCTTCCAAATTTTATCAAAAGGACAAAAATTAATTTGAATAAAAAATTCATATATGTATTTGAATATGAATAAAAATAAAAAATCAAAATCACCCTTCCAAATATTATCAAGAAGATCAGATTATTTTTCAAAAAGTATGAACCAGTGAAAAAATGAGTGAAGTTCTTTTTTTTATAATGATTTATCTTCCAAATTTTATCAAAAAGACAAGAATTAATTTGAATAAAAAATCATTGAATTGTTTGAGATATATATATATATATATATATAATATATATATATATATATATATATATATATATATATATTACACGATTTGAATAAAAATCAAAAATCCAAATCAACCCAAATTAATTTGAATAAAAAATTCAGATATGAATTTGAATTTGAAAAAATCAAAATCAACCCTTCCAAATATTATCAAGAGATTTTCTTTCTCTTTTTATAATGATTATCTTCATTTATATGGTGTTGGATTATTGATACAAATTTATATATTAAAACATTAATCATTATTTAAAAAAAAAAAAAATTATTAAATATGATACAAGTAACCAATTATGATTTAGAGAAACTATTAAATATGAAAATAAAATGGGGAATTTTTTTTAATGTATCGATTCACTACCTTTATCACAAGTGATTTGCCTATTAATATCACACAGATCTGAATGCCCATTATTCATTACCAGCTTCCTGCAACATTCTCAAAATGTTGGCCTGCAATCTGATCATCTCATTCCTCCTGCTTCTCCAAATCCCTGTAACAGTATGCGAAGTGAGTGTTGGGATAGTCGTCATACTTCACACACATGAAAAGTCTGATCTCCATGCAGGACTTTTGCAGGATGACGAAGAGTACCAGAAACTCGCCAGGACCGTGGAAGCCAGCAGGAATCGAGCCCGGGCACTGAAGCTCGGGATCCATCGTGCCCGGGTGGGAAATAAAAAAAGCATGTCGGAGTCTCTGTACGCTCGCAGCTACGGAGGATATTCCATCAAATTCTCCCTCGGCACTCCTCCACAGGACCTCTCGCTTATCATGGACACCGGCAGTGATGTCGTGTGGGTGCCCTGCACACAAAATTATACTTGTATGGACTGCCCTGCAAACAGCACTAATTCCAATGGGCTGTTTCTTCCGAGGATGTCCTCGTCTCGCGAGCTTCTAGCTTGCGATGATACAAACTGCAAAAAATTTTACGGTGAAAGCACGGAGGACCTGTGTGGGAATTGTTCACAGAGCTCCGCCCAGAAATGCTCTCAGAACCCTTGTCCGGCATATGTGATTCAGTATGGCAGCGGAAGCACAGCGGGGCTACTCCTGTCGGAGACCTTAACTTTACCAGTGGAAGACGAAGGGCGAGCAATTAGGAATTTCGTTGTGGGATGTTCGATACTTGCAATGGATGAACCTTCTGGAATTGCAGGATTTGGCAGGGGAGCTCTGTCTATGCCCTCCCAGCTTAAGCAGCAACACATAATTGGGAAAGATAGATTTGGGTATTGCCTTCAGAGTCACCGCTTTGATGAAGAGAACAAGAAAAGCCTATTAGTTCTTGGTGACAAGGCGCTTCCCAATAACATCCCTTTGAATTACACTCCCTTTCTAATCAATTCCAGAGCACTTTCTTCTGCATATGGCTCACTCTATTACATTGGTCTGGAAGGTGTCAGTATTGGGGGAAAACGCTTGAAGCTGCCTTCTGAATTACTGGCATTCGACACCAAAGGCAACGGAGGAACCATAATAGATTCAGGAACTACTTTCACTGTCTTTGACCCAAAAATCTATAAGAAGATTGCAGCTGGGTTTGCTTCTCAGATGGTATACAGCAGAGCTAGTGAAGTTGAAGCTAGGACTGGTATGGGACTCTGTTACAATATCTCTGGTGTAGATAATGTTCTGTTGCCTGAGTTTGCATTCCATTTCAAGGGTGCCTCAGATATGGTGCTGCCTGTTGCTAACTATTTCAGTTATTTTATCAGTTTTGATACCATCTGCTTAACAATGATTAGGTCAAGTGATGTTTCGGAAGGTGACAATGGACCAGCTGTGATCTTGGGAAATTATCAGCAACAGAATTTCTATATATTGTATGACAGAGAGGAGAATCGGTTAGGCTTCACTCAGCAGACCTGCAAGACATTCGGCTGAGGCTGAATCATGGACGTATTATATTTTATGGTTTATAATAGGCTGAAAGTTGCATTAGTATTGGCTAATAGAATAAGGTTGGTATTCTCTACAAACTGGAGGTTACTAATGTTGAGATTAATAGTAATGATGCAAAAGCTAAGACGAGTCAAGGATTTGTCATAAGAATTCAATTGTCCAGAAAAAATGATGACATGAGAACAAACCAATTGTATATATTTGACGAAAGCGAGTAGATTTGGTGTAGCTATAAGTAGTTTAGAAGTGATTAAGGTTTGGGAAATTATATGTAGTTTAGAATGATTCCATGTTATATGTTATATAATGTAATTGATATTTTAATAATGCAATATTAATATTTTAATTGGGTTTAGTTCAAGTGGTTTGGGGAATGATTGATATCTTTTTCACTTAACTTTAATACTCACAAATGGCATGATGAGATTTTAATGAGCATTTTGTTGTAATGGTTTTGAACCCCACACACAAGAGCAAGGAGATATTTGACACCTTGAGTCCACTCTTCCATAGTATGTAAGCATCAACAAAAATAGGTGTAATCAATTGGGGAATTATTAACATAGGGTTTTCTCACATGATGGCAAATTGCCCAATATTCTTTCAGCGCTAGATCCTCAGGTGACATCTCTTTGGTATGATTAGCCAGCAACATGATGGGCTAATTAGATAGGCCTTTCAAGCTAGTTTTTCACGACATTGTTGATATCCACATGTGGTAGTATAGCTTTTGTTCGGTGGCTTATGAGTTTCATTTTATTCTGTCTCTAGTTGTTTTCTTTGTGGGAGTCATGGTTACAAGTTCCCTTCAACTAAGGGGTGCTTAGTGCCCTTGGTCTCGATTCCTTCTGTCACAACAAGTCCTTAGCTAAAATTCACATGTATAAGGTTCAACCTACAAATGGTGTATGATTCACTAGGGTGTGTGGGTGTGTGAATTGAATTAGCTGGAGAATTTTTATGGGTACGAATTCCACATGAGGCTCGAGTCAAGATGGATTCAATAGAGGAAGAGGCAAGATGAGAGCAAGGGTTCATATCAAATGCTAAAATTGAGGAAGCTATAGGACCATATGTTCTAGACACAAAGAATATGAGGAGTGTGGACATCAAGTATTACAAAACAAATGGAATTGTTGTAGAAAGTTGAAACTATCATTGGCAAGTTCATGGTGAAGAGAAATGAAGCATATCAAAATATTCTAATTCAATTGGATGAGTTGTAGCTTTAGATCAAGGTACTAGACCACAAGTTTCTAGCTCTTGCTAAGAGGAAAACAGGGTAGAGTTTATAGATCCTAAACATGCTCATAAATAAGTTACAAATTATGCTATCAATACACCCTCTACTTGATTTCCAACATGTTCTAGTTACCAACATTTCTATTTTTCTTACTATAGCAATAGAAGATTTGTTGCTTCCTCTTAGGTTAGCATTAGTTTCATGGACAATTTTTATCATTGGCATAGTTTATTTATGTATGTCATTTAGATTAGTTGTTCATCTTAGATAAAATGGTTAAAAAATCTTTTATTCTACTTTAATGTAGTTTCCCTAGTAGAAAACCAACAACCATGTGCTTATGTATAGTTTTTTCTTCTAACTTATATTAAAGATCATATTAACTAGCTTACAAGTAATAATAATATCAATGTTGT
Organism: Pinus taeda; assembly: GCA_000404065.3. Taxonomy (NCBI): domain Eukaryota; kingdom Viridiplantae; phylum Streptophyta; class Pinopsida; order Pinales; family Pinaceae; genus Pinus; species Pinus taeda. The sequence continues at coordinate 411,169 of APFE030418580.1, forward strand.
TGTTTAGTTTTACTAATGACATTTCCATTTCCTCAATAATATAGTGTATATTTTCATAGAAATTTAATTTAATGGTATTATTTATTTTAATATTATTATCCTCCTCATCCAAATTGAATTCCCATAAATAGCATTCATAACATATAATATTAAAAAAAAAAAAACTATAATGTATATTTTGATAATTAACATCATTTTTCAAAATAATTGTGTTTGGTTGTTTTTATTACTCGGATTCAAATTAAAATGACTTATGTATGAATTTGGTCAAATGCATATGAACTTCAAATGAAATGCTTATGTATGAAGTTGGTATTTTATGGATTCTAAAGTATTGAAGTTGGTCTTTTATGAAATTTAAGATAATACTAGTAAGAACTTATGACTTGGCAAGGGCCAAGATATCTGAAAACACCCCCATCAATGATCATTTGGGGGTTCATGCTAGGGGGATGTCTAACTCGCGAGCCTCATTAAATGGCAAAGGCCAAGATGTCTAGAGACACTCCCACCAATAATCATTTGGGGGCCTCATGCGAGGGGGACACCTACCTATCTAGACTCATCGCAGTGGGCCAATATTAGTCAAACAACATGTAGAAACTCTACCCCCATTTGGTTTTGAACCTATGAGCTCCAAGGAGGAAGCAAATGTTCATAACCATTTGAACTACACAAATTTGCACTAGACATGTAGTTAGACTTGAAATTGTATGTGTAGAGCCCACTTCCTATTTTATGAATGATAGTTAAAGTTGCAAATTGTGATTTGAAAATAATTAAATTATGTTAAAATTATATTTTGATTTATATTAATTGTGATTGTGTTAAATTAATGGTTTATTTTACATTAAGTAATATGTATATATTTATCATAATCTATATTTATTAAGTATTAAGATGATCAAACCTCTAGAGGTGTGAATGTTTTTTCAAGTTTTTCACTCTAAAAAAGATTTGCACCTAAAGGGATTTGATCCCTCTTGACATTTGACAAATTTAGAGTTAAGATGGATTTATGTTTGATTATTTTATTATATTGATATGCTTTCTTAGATTTTTAGTTTTTTTATTTTATTTACATATAATTTATTAATGTTTTAGTCATGATATGGCTCTAGATGCACATAATTACTATTTGTGTAATGCCTAGGAGTTTCAAATTCATTGATTATAAATAAGAAAGTGAGGCAACAAAGAAAAGTATCAAATTATTATTACACAAGTTATAGTTTTGCACAATTTTATATTGAGAAAACTTATGGGGACTAATATATGTTCTAATATATTGAATGAATTTCAATTTCCAATGCTTTGTATTGCATGGAATTCATTGATGGTTATTATGGAAGGGCGTGGATATAATTTCTCAAAAGTACATCTTGGGTCTTTGGTTGGCTTAAGGAGTTAAAATTGTATTAGAAAATCAAATTGATAGGAAGATTAAGGTGTTGAGGACTGATACTAAAAATAAGTTATGCTTTGTAAAGTATTTCTAAGAAGAATGCCACTGAAAGGAATCATACAACTCCACATACCCCTCATTAGTATGGAGTTGCAAAATCAATAAATTGGGCATTAATGGAGAGAACTATAACTATGCTTAGCATAGCCAAGTTAAAGCATAAGTGGTTTCTACTACATCTTACCTAATTAACATATTGTGGTTAAGACCTATATGGAGGACTGAATAAACAAGAATCTCTCACTTCAACCTTCTCAAGTTTTTGTTATGTGGCATCTCTTTGTGTTCCTAAGGAGAAATGGTCAAAGTTGGATAACAAGGCAATGAAGTGTCTTCATCAACTATGGTGTTTTTGTGAAAGGGTACAATATTTAGGATTATGTGGTTGGGAAATTTTTGTGTAGAAGAAATGTTATCTTTAGAGAAGTTAAGTCTTCTCCCATAGTAGTGCCACTAAAAGAGGTTGATAAGAAGTCAATTGTTCAACTACCACCCAAGATCAAGAAAGATGAACTAGAAAATGAATAAGATGTTCATAATAGACCTAATCAAGAGGAGTTAGAGAGTTTGAAGTAGGAGGAAGAAACTCCATCTCAAACTTTAAGGAGGTTAACTTAGAAAAGAATGAAACCAAGCAAGTATAATTATAATATGTCTTATGTCATACATGTATTTCTTTATCTATTAGCATTAATGAGTCTATAAGTACTAATGAAATAATGGGGTGGAAAATAAGGAGTCTTGGGGATTGGCCATGGATGAGCATATGATTGCACTTATAAAGAATAATGCATGGCACATGGTATCATTTCTTATTGGATGGAAGCCCATTGGGTGCAAATGGGTGTTTAGAAAGAAGATCAATTCAAATGTTAGTCTTGAAAATTACAAGGGAAGGTTGGTTGAAAATTAATATTCTTAGGTTAAGGGCACGGACTTTAGTGACGTTGTTTCCTCATTTTTCTAATTTAACATCTATTAGGTACTCTTTTATCTATAACAATATCCTCTAATTTAGAGGTAGAATAGTTAGATGTGAAAACAATGTTCTTACATGGTAAATTGAAGAAAGGCATCATTTGACATAGCTAGAGAACTACATTGAAAAATATAGAGTCATTGGTTTGGAAATTTAAAATTCTTTATATGGTCTCAAATAGTCTCCTAGAATGTGGTGCCAAAAGTTTGATTCTTTTGTGATAGGATTGATATTTCTATAAAAATGAGATCATTGTAAATATTACAAATAGGATGGTGGTCATTTCCTTGCTATCACTTTGTATGTAGATGATATGTTATATTTTGGTAACAGTAAGTATGTGTTTTATAATTTGAAGTCTCAAATTTCATCACAAGTTGACATGAAGTATTTGGGGATGCAAAATATATCTTAGGAGAGAGAGAGAGAGAGAGATTTATTAAGAATGTGAACTATATGTTACAACATTTTTTCACAATAGATTTTAGACCATAATTGAGTATTTTGAGTTTTTTTGTGGGAAATAAGATATAGTTGAGTACTTTCCTACAACATCCACAGAGATAGAGGATATGTATTCTCTTACTTATGCTATTGTAGTTAGTAATTCAATTTATGATATGGTCTACACTAGACGACAAATTATCTAATAAGTAGGAGCCTTGAGTCAATTTATGATTAATCTTAGATATGAACACCGAGATATAATTAAGAGAGGCTTAAGGTATATGTGAGGTACTTCCAAATATTCCATTTGTTATTGTAGTGATGTTTCAAGGGACCAACACTCAATGGATATATATATATATATATATATATATATATATATATATATATAATATATATGGTTATGTGGATTCTAATTGGAAAGGTGATGTAGATAGAATAAGGTCTACTAGCGATATGTGTTTTTATTGTTTGGTGAGAAATAAGTTGGATGAACAAGTGGCATCAAGTTCAATTTTATTTCATATGTGCATAAATTCACAATTACAAATATTAAAATTTTCATTTCATAGGTCACGCCTATATAGAAAGATTCGCTCATGTTTGATTTGCTAGACAGGTTAGCAAGGTTCTAGGCTTGCCCAAGTTTGATTTCTATATCAAATCTTTCAATAATTTTAAATTCAACCATAACTATTCAAATGTACATCCAATAAATTAAATATTCAAATGTAATTTCAATAAATTAAATATCACTTTTCAAAACGCCATAAATGAGTCAGTTGAGTAAAGATCCATAAAATAAATATATGTGGTGTAAAATGAGGGTGGTTGACAGCTTTATATGTAGTGAAAATTAAATATATGTAGTGTAAAATGGGCTAGTTGAGATAGTTTTGTGTTGATGTTCTCAACATGAGAAAGTAAGTGGACTTTTTAACGTTGGGTCTTATCATTTTTGTTTGAGATAGTTTTGTGTTGTTGTTTTCAACATGAAAAAGTAATTGGACTTTCTAATCCTGGGTCTTATCATTTTTGTTTTTATAAAATTCTATAGACTTGTATTACAAATTTGCATATATATTGAATAAATTTAAATAAAATAAAAATGTACCATACAAATTAACAAAATATAAATTAAACATAATACATGATATAAATATATATATACAAATCTATTATATAAATATCCCTATGTTTCCATACAATAAACTAATGCAGATTTGCAATACAAAATTAAAATTATATTTTAATAAAACAAATCTATGCAAATGCACAACACAACTTAAAATTGAAATTTCATTTCAATAAATTAAAAATAGCATTCTTTCAAAAGTCTATCAATGAGTATTTTGAGTTAAAATTCAATAAAATAATTATAGGTAGTGTAAAATTAGGTTTGGTAATATATGGTTTGAGAACATTAAATGTATTGATTAATTTCAATAACAAAGTATTAAATAATATAATGTTTTAAACATTAAAGCATTATATATCATTATAATTTTTTAAACGTTAAAGCATTATATTTTATAATGATAATGTTTTATTAATAGGTTAATCCAATTATAAAAGATGAAATATTTTATACTGTTAAGGGTTTTGTTTTTTGTTGAGGGCGCACGGGCCATTTTCACCCTTCTCAACTTCCCGACGATTAGTGTCACGTCCCCGACCCTTCGGTAGTTTTCCAACCGTGCCGGCGGAGTGCGGCACCACCCCACTTTTTCTTTTTAACAATACTCAAGTGTGAGGACTACGCCTAATTCACAAACGGAACTTAGCTTGTGTTTCTCAACTAAGTTAAAATGCATTAATCCTTTATATCAATGATGGCCCATACTTAATCATTATCAACAACAATATAAACAATAATTGCATGATATAAAGGGAGGGGAAACTCCCGAACAGTCTGCCCGATAATATATAAAATATCAGAATTTCAATATTACAATCGACTAGTGTGCTTGCAAGATCAAGCCAACACTTAGTCTCTTTTAGAATACATGAGAACCTGCATCAATTACAAGTGAGCGGGTGCCACCAACCGGCCACCAAGACGCTCAAGAGAACCTGCACGAATTCTGCATAATTCGACCGAGTCACATTATATACAATCTACCACCAACCGAGTGAATAGCGCCCTCCATAAATGCACATGAGCTATGTGCTCATGCTGCGCATATCACCTTGTGCGTAGATAGAAATGCGCACTTCAAGTGAATGCTTCACCGAATTGATCTATGTCAAATGTTCCATCCGCTCTTCGTATATATACAAGAGTTAACGTGTGGCTGGGTTGGGCGTAGCCCCACGGCCGACGCCCCAACCGCCATACACGAAACCCCCAAATCGCATGTTTAACAGTCGGCCTGCATATCCGCCATACGCTCCTACTCATGGCGTATAAACTCCGCACGCCACACCATAACATCGCATATCATATAACGATGCGCTGTTATATTACACTTCGCACCGTTCTGCATTATCCTTTGCGTTTCGTTGTATGTTGTTCGCCGTTCGTGCTGTTCGCCCGCGCCATCAGCTACCCGGCGTGTACGCTGCCCGTGCACGCCCACCCATAGTGCGTGCCAACACTGCCTTCCGCCAACGCGTTCTCCTTTGCCCAGGGCAGGCGGGTCGCCATGCCCTCACCCATTTGTCTCACCCAACGGGCGGGCGGCGTTCACCCGCGCCCGTTCAACCTCGCCTACGCGCTGTCGTTATCTCCGCTTGACCGCCCGTTCCACCGTGCACGCCCGCCTACGTGCGTCCGCCCGGTCTCTGGCTCGTCATGCGCCCGTCCACGTTTACCTATGCCCGGTCGTGCCTCACCGCGCGCGCCGGGTCGCCCAACGCGTGCCCAGGGCGCCTCAACCCATCGTGCACCCGTCACATTGTTGGTGACTTCCCTAGGGCGGTACATCCTCCTCCACCTGAAGTTGTTGTCGTCCTCAACAACATCCCAACTCCAAGCATCCATCGTACCTCCACCAAGTCATCAATGTCCATGATCCTCAACCAACTGCTACAATGTCTCCATACTGCCAACTATCATGAAAGGTTGATCCTTTCAATCCCCCAAGCTACATATCCACTGCAACAATATGTCCTCTATCATGTCATCAATCATCAAGTGCTCGAAAAGAACACTTATCAAGTGTCAAGTCGAGTGTTTCAGAAAACACCTTCCTCCATCATGTGCCCAATGTGCTCATCTGCTATGAGACCTCATCAACACAATAACTCCATGTGTTCCAAGTGCTCAGCTGTCATGATACTCCTCCTAATGTCAACACATCTCTGTACACTTCGCGACCCCATGTCTAAACTAGTCGGGTGATCAGTCCAACCATCACGCCCAAACAATGAGAGTGAACATCCCCATGTCATCATCAGTCATTTCCCAAAACATCTTCCACATCCTGAACTCCATCAGCATAGTCCATGCTCAGGTCCATGAAGTAATCTCCATCCATCCGCAACATGCCATGATGCTTGATGCCAAGCCATCCCTGCACCATCATAACCTACTCCACTGTTTAGGGGACTCATTGTCATGAGAAGCTAACAATGAGCCCCATCTTCTTGTCAATCTAAGAAGATGTAGAGGGATGAGGGCTTGTAGGCTCTCCCTCACTAATCAGTTCGATCCACCTATCAGGATCTTCAACCTCCAATCTCTACATGTAGGTCACCCGGTCTTCACCTGGTCTCATATATGGTTCATCCTCAATCACTTCTAGCCTTCTTGTCAAGTCCAAGATGCTATGTGAGAGTGACTTGATGACTAAGGACTGCTCGGTAAGTTTTGTCTCTGCCTTGGACAAACGCTTACATACATCCTCCATATCTCCATCACTCCTCACCTGCATTGTTGCCACTTCATGATTCGGCCTAGTGACCCCAAAGGTAGGCACACCTATGGGTACATCTTCCCTTCCTTCATAGATGTACAACTTCTTCAAGTGTGGAATGATCATCGCATCATATTGCTTCATAAATTCCATTCCAAGTACGGCTTCATAGTCATCAATCCTCAGAATGGTGAAGTCCACCTTCTTGGTCCAATCACCAAGTGTAGTGTCCACTTGTTCAGCCACACCCAAAACTTCATTCGGAGGAGAGTTCACTGTCTTCATATGTGCCTTTATAGGTACATATTTCAGCCCAACTTCCCTTGCAGTATCTTCCCCCATGAAATTGTTAGAAGCCCCACTATCTACCATAGTGAGTATATCAGCATCTCCCACTTTCATCCGGACATACTCCAACTGATTCCTCTCGGGATCCTTCCGAGAGAGCACCTCTATAGCAGCAACAATGCTAAGTACCTACATCATCCCCATAGAAGCACCTTCGCCCTTTGTACTAGATTGTGCTATGGCAACTAGCTTCGATTTAGAGGGACATTTCTTCACCGTATGTGGCCCTGCACAAATCCAACACTTCAAAGGTTTCTTTCCCTTCGAATCATCAGACTTCAAAGTCTCTTCCTTCTTCTTATCTTTCTGTTTATCAGACTTCTTCTTCTTGTCATCAGAAGTCTCATCATAATGTTCAACCAGCCTATCAACTACAACAAAGGCTTCTTCAAGTGTCCTGATCCTTTGTCTCTTTACCTCATTGCATGCCCAAGGCTTCAATCCAATAATGAAATTGAATACCTTATCTCTCTCCGCCATGTCAGGTAATTCAAGGACAACACTTGCAAATTCCCTTTGGTAAGTCTGAAGGTTCCCGGTTTGCTTTATAAATTTAATCTTCATCCTAGCTTCCCAAGTTTCGTCCTGAGGACTAAAATGGGCCTGCAAGGCTCCTTTCATGTCATCCCAAGAAGTGATGTCGGTAGCACTTGCATTTGCAACCTGGTCCATCCTTCTTCTCCACCACATCTTGGCATCTTTTGTAAGGAATTGAGCTGCAACCTTGACCTTGGCCTCATCATCGGATAGACCCAATCTCTCCAAGTATTGCTCCATGTCCCACAAGAAGTTACTAAGTGTTTTTGCATTCCTTGTACCATCGAACGAATCCGGTTCCTTGACTTTGACATGAGGCACTCCTCCACCTGAGCCATGCCTCACGGCCTTCTTCAACACGCTATTTCATCCTTGGCATCGTCAAGAGCTTTCTTCAAGTTCATGATCTCTGCAGACCCTGGTCCCTTGAAGCTTCCACATCCTTGACCTTGTATTTGAGTTATGTACACATCAAGTCAGTGTACTCATGATGAGTTTGGAGTTCATCGAGCTCATCTTTCATCTTCAAGAATGCCTTTTGTTCTTCCACAACAAGGTCAAACTTTTCCCCAAAGTGAGCTTCTAAGAAATCCACCCTTTCTATCACTTTCTGCATCAAGTCAAAAGTATCCACGGGACTACGAGTAGACCCGGCATGTGATTCAGCCATTGCTAACCTCCTTTGCCTCTGTAACCAAGTTTCGACCATGCACTGGTTTCACCTGCAACCCAAGTCCTTGATGTCACACTTAGAGTGTTTCATCAACCTCTTTTCCTGCAAGAACCTGTCTCCACGGCCACTCCTCTGTTAATCAGGATATCTGCTTGATTCCACCTGTACTTTGGTGTGTATGCTCTGATACCACCTGTCACGCCCCCGACCCTTCGGTAGTCTTCCAACCGTACCGGCGGGGTGCGGCACCACCCCACTTTTTCTTTTTAACAATACTCAAGTGTGAGGACTACGCCTAATTCACAAACGGAACTTAGCTTGTGTTTCTCAACTAAGTTAAAATGCATTAATCCTTTATATCAATGATGGCCCATACTTAATCATTATCAACAGCAATATAAACAATAATTGCACGATATAAAGGGAGGGGAAACTCCCGAACAGTCTGCCCGTTAATATATAAAATATCAGAATTTCAATATTACAATCGACTAGTGTGCTTGCAAGATCAAGCCAACACTTAGTCTCTTTTACAATACATGCGAACCTGCATCAATTACAAGTGAGCGGGTGCCACCAACCAGCCACCAAGACGCTCAAGAGAACCTGCACGAATTCTGCATAATTCGACCGAGTCACATTCCATACAATCTACCACCAACCGAGTGAATAGCACCCTCCACAAATGCGCATGAGCTATGCGCTCATGCTGCGCATATCACCTTGTGCGTAGATAGAAATGCGCACTTCAAGTGAATGCTTCACCGAATTGATCGATGTAAAATGTTCCATCCGCTCTTCGTATATATACAAGAGTTAACGTGTGGCTGGGTTGGGCGTAGCCCCACGGCCGACGCCCCAACCGCCATACACGAAACCCCCAAATCGCATGTTTAACAGTCGGCCTACATATCCGCCATACGATCCTACTCATGGCGTATAAACTCCGCACGCCACACCATTATATTGCACATCATATAACGCTGCACTGTTATATTAAACTTCGCACCGTTCCACATTATCCTCTGTGTTTCGTTGTATGTTGTTCGTCGTTCGTGTTGTCCACCCGCGCCATCAGCTACCCGGCGTGCACGCTGCCCGTGCACGCCTGCCCATCGTGCGTGCCAACACTGCCTTCCGCCAACGCGTTTTCCTTTTCCCAGGACAGGCGGGTCGCCACGCCCTCACCCGTTTGTCTCACCCAACGGGCGGGCAGCGTTCACCTGCGCCCGTTCAACCTCGCCTACGCGCTGTCGTTATCTCCGCCCGACCGCCTGTTCCACCGTGTGCGCCCGCCTACGTGCGTCCACCCGGTCTCCAGCTCGTCGTGCGCCTGTTCACGTTTACCTCCGCCCGGTCGTGCCTCACCGTGCGCGCCCGCTCGGGTCGCCCAACGCGTGCCCGGGGCGCCTCAACCCATCGTGCGCCCGTCGCGTTGTTGGTGATTTCCCTAGGGCGGTACAGTTAGGCACCTATGCATTACCCTAGCTCCCCTTTCGGACTACTTTCCCTGAGTTTTTCGCTCTGCCTGGTTCCGTTTTCGCTGTGGTCGGTGCCGGTATTCCGTCGACCAGCTGGTTTCGAGGTGGTTTTCCATATTTTAGTGCAGTTGTCGTTATGGATGTTGACAAGGTGGATTATTCAGAGGATCCTCTAGAGGAGGGCTCCATCTAGCATTCCACGTTTGCAACGTTTGAAGGGAGCGCAACTCAGGGGCAGACCACCTATCAAAGGAAGCAGCGTGCCGACAGGAAGAGGACTGTTTGACATAGGAGGAAATTGATGGTACCTCCCATCAGTTTTACCACAGACCATTCATAGATCGGCATAGGCACCAGGGGATTTAAACACTGTGTCTTATTTTCTTCCTGTTTTCAGTATCTCGCATGCATTTTATATTTTTGTACATATGTTACAACAGGACTCTCATCTAGAGTTTTTTGACAGTCTCTCAGTAAAAAATATATCAGTGTTATTTCATTTTTAAGACCTTCATGATCTCCCTGCATGGAGAATTCAGTTCACTATTTTTTGTTGTTGTTTATTTGATTGGTTAAACTCTAATAAGTAACAGTAATTTTGAGATTTTCATGACCTCCCTGCGTGGAGAGTACAATCTTTTGTGTTGGTTGTTTCGTGAAACAATCTAGGGAGGTAACCAACCTCAATATACATATGCTATGGCATCTACAGAATGTAATTCCTCTTTACTAATGAAAATCACGACTTCAAAAAAAAAGAAATAAAATATTTTTAAATTTAACATCACTTTTCAAAATGCTAATTAGCTTTTGGTTTTTTTAATTTGCAAATACTTTGGTTTTTAAAATTTGTAATTTAATAAGCCATTTTTATTGAACATCCCTATGCCATATTTGTGCATTCAAGGTTCGGTTAGAGAGCAACTTGGCAAGTTTTCTGTTGAAGTGCCATTTTATGCATTCAAGGTTCGGTTAGAGAGTAACCTGGAAAGTTTTCTGTTGAAGAATCGAAAGATCAAACAAGTGGCCTGACATGTGATCGGCCATAGCATAATATTTAATATATGGGTGACCACCCAATTTCATTGCCCTGAGTTTTAGGGTTTTATAGCTTTATATTTTCATAATGTTAGGTTTAGATTTTATGGTTTTATAACTTTAAATTTTTATATATTTGAATTTTATAATATTAGTTTTTTTTAGGTTTAATAATTTTAACTTTAGTTTTATAAATATTATTATAAATTAGTTTATTTTGGAATTTTTAAATTAGTTTATAATAATAATATAATTAAGATTAATATAATATTATTGATGTTTAGAAAAATAATATTAATAATATTATGGAGAGATGGTGGTTCTTTTTCTTATTAGTTTTTTGGAAGAAAGCATACACTAAACAATATCTTCATGTGAATTTGTATCATGTCCCCACTCAAAAGCTAGATGTTCTTAACACTTTAGCCACCAATTCGTTACAAGTTTATGATGAAAACGGACTCAATGATGAAAAAACCCATCTCCTTAGTGTTTTTAATAAGAATGGTTATAGTAAGCACCAATGTCTTAGAACCCTCCTTAAAGCTGAAAAAGGTCATAGAATTAAAAATGATCTTAAATATAGGATTCACGGGTGCTTCTTTTGTTTATCCAAGGAACCATAGACAAGATTGCTAAGATCATCCTTTGACATTTAGGCCCTTAAACACTATCTGAAGCTCCCTAAGATCAGTGAAGTACCATGTGAACCCTAAAGATGGGAAATGTGTTTATGTCATCCCTTTCTCCTGTAAGACTCCGTACATTGGTGAAATTGGTCACTTAATTAATTATAGGATTCTTGAGCAAGCAGCTGACATCAAACATGGAAGGTCTCGCTCAGACAAACCATCACATCTACGATGAAGAGGTGAGAGTCATTGCAAGGATTAATTATTTTCATCATTGTAGTTTTAGGGAGGCCTTGGGAATTGAAAAGAGGCCTATTAATCTGAATAGAGACGATAGTTGGATCCCTACCTTGTACTCTTACGTTTTTATAATATTTAATATTAATTATTCATTATTATTTTAAATCAGAATGTTTTATTCAATTTATTTTCTTATTATTTCCTATTCATTTTTTTTTTTTTACCAATTTTATTTTATTTTTTGGATTTAAATAATCAAATTGAGTTAATTCATTATTTTATTTTTTGGATTTCAACAATCAAATTGAGTTAATTCATTATTTTGACTTATATTTTATTTTTAATTTTTTTCATTTTCTTCTTGCTATTTTTAGTTTTATTGTTAAAAATAGTTAAGTTTAACCTTATTATTTTTATTTTGTTTATTTATTTATTTACTTCCATTTTCTTATTATTATTTTTCATTTTTGTTGTTTAGAATAATTAAGTTTGACTTTATTGTTACTGACGTTAGTTTTGATTATTATATAAAAATAAAAATAAAAATATTAATATAATAATTTTATTACAATTAATTTTCATCTATTACTTATTTAATTAAAAATGTTTATTAATAATGATAATTTTTTAATCAAAATTAGCTTATATTTTAACAACTAAAAATATCTTTTTCATCTATTATCTAATATCATTGATTGATAAAATCCACTAATTAGCTCCAAAACTATATCATGATGGTGAATTACCTAATTAACTCAAACCTATCGACTAATAGTTTAAAAAAATCTCACAATAATATTTAAATTATAAAATGATTATTATTATTATTATTATTAATCATATTCTATTAATAAATATTATTATTAATAAAATTTATTAATAATATTCATATTATTGTTAATATAAAAAATTAATATTAATATTTAAGTTATACTAAAATATTTAATTTATAATTTTCAAAAAAAAAATAATTTAAATTCCATGCCATATTTGTGCTTTCAAGGTTCGGGGTACCGTTGCAGAATTGAAAGATTGGATATGTGAACTAATATTTCAATATATATGTGATAACCTAATTTCATTGCCCTAAATTTTAGGGTTTTACAATTTTATGTTTCCATAATGTTAGGTTTAAAATTTATGGTTTTATAATTTTAAGTTTTATATATTTGAATTTTATAATTTTATGTTTCCATATTGTTAGGTTTAGATTTTACGGTTTTATAATTTTAAGTTTTATATATTTGAATGTTGTAATATTAGGTTTTTTATAATATTTTGTCTTTAGAAATTTATGTTTTTAAGCAGTATTATAGTAGTTTTTATAATTTCTAATTTAGTGTAATAATAAAATAGTTTATTTTGTATTTTTAATTATTTATAATTAAAATAATATTAAAAAAAAAATTAATAATTTTATTAAAACTAAATTAGTTTTATTTAATTTTTTTATTAATATAATATAATAATATTAAAAATTTATTTAATAATTTTATTATTAATAGTATGATTAATGATGATGGTGGTTAACATCCACTAAACCAAACTTTGGTCTATCGGAGTTAAAGAAACAAATTATTTAGTTTGATTTAAGATTTTATTGCTATGCTCAAAAAGCTTGGAGAGAATCCTCCCAAGCTCACTATAATTTTGACATCGTAAAAGGCTAGGAAGGTCACTATTGCGACAAAGGTTATGAAACTGAGACCTAATGTGGTTGTACGCGGAGCACTCTAAGAGGAAGTGATTTTCATCCTCGATGTTACTATTCTCACAGAGATGGCAATCCTTTCCATCCATGGTGTTTTAGGAACTGCCCAATGACATGTTTCACTATGGAGCTCATGAGAGTTCGTTCTAATCTTCGCTATATTAATTTTCTTCTTTGAGCTAGTTAAAACAAAGAGATACTTTTGATCTTCTAGGGTGGGGTTGATGACCTCCTTATAATATCTTAATTTTCTTTTAGCTGCTAAGTCTTTCTCACACCACATTTTTTCTTTGAACTTAGAAGTAACAATATTTTTAATGTTATTAATGTTTTGCAATGCATCATTCTCGTTGATCTCCCAATGGTTTAACCAGGCCCTCGTGTCTTTATACCACCCCCATTTCAGCCTTAGGTGGTTTTGAATGGAATTTAAAGCTAGCTTAGGAAGTCTGTGATCTCCTATGTTATTGAGCTTGCGCTTGTACAACAGAAGCCTAGTCATAGCTAGGCTCTCGATAGGGGAAAGACCTACTTCTATAAGGAGACTAGGATAGGGTGTATTGCTTTTAATTTTCAGGTTATATGTTATAAAGCACTTCTTGATTTGCTCAATCTTTCTCCAGGATTCTCTAGAGATGTTGCAACCCCAAACCTCACATCCATATAAGATAACAGGAGTGACTAAAGTTTCAAAGAGGAACTTCTTTTTAGAAGATAACAATATAAATGATGTTTAGAAAATTAATATTAATAACATTATTTATATTTCAATTCAAACTTCTGTGATCCATAATTTGTTAATTCATGAAAAATTTTGGAGAAAATTACATAGAGAATATTTGGTTGACGTGTTTCGAACCAGCTAGTGTGGTTCATCTTCAGAGCAAGACGAAGAGACAAATCTAAGATGAAGGTTAAATAAGAAAATAGGTCAACCTAACTATTAGAAGAAAACAACTATATTTGACTAGAGAGGGGAAATTATAAATAAAATATTATAACACAATTGAACGGCTATATATGATTAGTGAAGAGG
>APFE030418580.1:426265-443785 GCA_000404065.3 Pinus taeda
ACTTCTATCCACTTTAATAATATGATTAGTAGTATTAATGATAATATTATTGGTATTAACATTAACCAATGTTAATATAAATAGTATAGAGATTAATATTAATACAAATAAATAAATAAGATTTACATTATAATCATTTTAATTGCATATGATAAAATATGTGTATATGTATGTAAATATTATAATGAGTTGTTCTATAAAGCTCTAATAAGCAATATGGATGTCATATTCTTATGTTTGCACGTTGGTTCGTTTTCAGTAGGTTGTTCATTGTAAATACTACAACGAGTTGAGTTATAAAGATCCATAAGCAGTATCTTTTGGTTTTTCAGCGGTTTGGTTAGTTGTAGGTGTCATTGAACATCGATGACAATGTTCCCCCAAGGGGGAGTGTAACGCCCCTACACTGGAGATAGTCTTTCAACCGCTCTATAGCGAGGTGAGGCACCACTGACCACATTCTTTTCACCAATACTTATGACTATGGACTATGCCTAACATTTGTACTTAGTTTATTTTTCATTACCAAGTATTATCTCTATCCTTTATACAGATGAAAACCCATACATATTCATCATAAACAACATCATACAGGTAGAAATGCACAACAGTATAAAGGGAGGGACAACTCCCTGCAATATGAGTCTACCCGAATCAATATATAATCTTCAATTTATAAAGTACAAGTTAAATCTTGGGAAACCGCAAATTCACACTTCACAAAATTTCCAACTTCGATCGTGTCATCTGCCCAACTCGGGCACGCTCGTCGCGCCTTCGTTCACCAACCAAGACACTTCCTTCGTTTACCACCGGCGCCCGGCACACCCACCACGGTTCGCCCTCACTCAGCTCTCCGTTTCGTTTCACCATGCACAGCGCGCCCAACTCAGGTCGACTGTCGCACCACACCCGGTCGTTGCACGAACAACTCGCTTGACACCCTCCGCGGGTCGCCCGACTTGCCCGCCGTGCACACACACCCGGCTACTGCACGTTCATTCGGTGAGCGCCCAACTCGGGTTGCCCGACCTGCCCACCGTGCACACCCACCCGGTTATTGCACGCCCGTTCAATTGACGCCCAACTCAGGTCAACCGCCTGCCTTCACCATTCGACCGCCACCCAACTTTGCACGAAACTTCGCCCATTCAGCCCGAGCTCATGCGCACTTCTCCTGCACCCAACTACGCTACTACGTGCTTCGCACTTCGTTGAATGCTTGTGATGTGTTGATCGAATGATGTCCAAACTCTCCAACTCGTTGGCTATATGTATGGTCACCACAACATCTCACCATTTGTTGGTTGACCTACCCAACTCGCCATCGTTTGATTTCTTAACATGTCGGCCCACCCAATGTGTGGGTGACTGCCCCAACCGTCGTATCTCTTTGCCTTGCCAGCTCGTCAACCCTCCTAAGGTAACTCACCCATCGCTAGGTCGGCTCGTAGGTATGCCCACACTCTCTCCACTATAACTTCTCCACGCCAACTCTTCATCCGCACTTTCGCTTGTCCAATCGCGTGTCAACCTACGCCCATGCCTCGTCCATGTTAGCTCTTCGTTTCGCCCGAATCGCCATCTCGCCCGTCCGATGGGCACGCCCGTGGGCCACCATGACT
The DNA here is from genome assembly GCA_000404065.3 of Pinus taeda. Taxonomy (NCBI): domain Eukaryota; kingdom Viridiplantae; phylum Streptophyta; class Pinopsida; order Pinales; family Pinaceae; genus Pinus; species Pinus taeda. Next base: position 427,891 of record APFE030418580.1, read on the forward strand.
ACAGGGCATTACATCTTCCCCCACCCAAGGTAATTGTCGTCCTCGGCAATTTGATCCATCCAACATCAGCCAAACCATCAGAACAACTATCTCCTTGATCCATGATATCAACTAGCCCATACATCGCAAACATCCCTGCAACATATGAAAAACGACCGTCTCCATCATGTGTCGTCTCATCGTGTGAACTCATCATGAGTAGCCCCAGTATCCACCATAGTGAGCACATCCACACTCCCAACCTTCATCCGAACATACTCCAAGTTGTTCCTTTCCGGATCTCTTCGTGAGACCGCTTCCGTAGCAGCTACAGCTCCAAGAATCTGCATCACTCCCATAGAAGTTTCTTCTTTCTTCGTATTAAACTGTGTTATGGCAGCCACTTTTGGTCTTGAAGGACAATTGTTCACCATATGTGGTTCCGCACACATCCAACACTTCAATGGTTTCTTTTTCTTCGACTTGTCATTCGATTTCGAAGCATCTTTATTCTCTTTCGGCTTATCGAACTTCTTCTTTTTCTCATCAGAAGTTTCGTCATAATGCTCCACCAAATGATCCACAGCAGCAAAAGCCTCCTCAAGTGTCTTAATCTTCTGCCTCTTCACTTCATTGCATGCCCAAGGTTTCAACCCAATAATAAAGTTGAACACCTTGTCCCTTTCCGCCATGTCTGGAAGTTCCAGAACTGCACTTGCAAACTCTCGCTGGTATGTCTGCAGAATTCCCGTTTGCTTGATATACTTTATCTTCATCCTTGCTTCCCATGTTTCATCCTGAGGGCTGAAGTGGGTCTAGAAAGCCTTCTTCATGTCATCCCACGAAGTTATGTCATCAACACTACCACTGGTAATCTGATCCATCCTTCTTCACCACCACATCTTAGCATCCTTCGTCAGGAATTGAGCAACCACTTTCACCTTAGTCTCCTCATCTGGTAAACCCAAGCATTCCAAGTATTGCTCCATATCCCATAGAAAGTTACCAACAGTTTTCGCACTTCTTGTACCATCATAAGATTCTGGTTCCTTGCTTTCACATGAGGCACACCTCCACTTAAGTTATGTCTCACGGCCTTCTTCAACGCTGCTGTCTCATATTTTGCTTCATCAAGAGATTTTTGCTAAACCTTGGTCGCTTGCTTTCCCAATCTCCTTGACTTCATCTTCAAGTTGTGTATACTTAAATTCAGTATACTCATATCAGTCTCAGAGTTCATCAAATTCCTCTCTCATCTTCGCATTGCCTTCTTGATCTTTAATGACCCCGGCTACTCTCGAAGTCCAGAAAGAATCCAATTCTTCCATCCTTTCCAATATCCTGTTTATGAAAGCTTCGGTTGCATTGTGGCTAGATTCACCCACAACATGAGATTCACCTACCATCTTTGCCATCAGCTTCCTTATTTGTGATCTAGTATAGACCATCCACCATTCACCTGAATCACCCTTGATACCACTTGTCACCTATGAAACTTGAATTTCCTTTCAAGTATCTAGCCTTGTAGAATTAGCCCCTTGATTCAGTTCACCAGCTTGATTTCACCTGTCACAATAGTGCACTGGGATCAACACTTCTTCATCACCCTGAACACTAGCTTTTCCACTTCACCAAGTTTCCTGCAAAACTTGGACCAGCTCTGATATCACATGTCACGCCCCTACACTGGCAGTAGTCTTTCAACCGCTCTATAGCGAGGCACAACACCACCGACCACTTTCTTTTCACCAATACTTATGACCGTGGACTACGCCTAACATTCATACTTAGTTTATTTTTTGTTACCAAGTATTATCTCTATCCTTTATATAGATCAAAACCCATACATATTCATCATAAACATCATTATACAAGTAGAAATGCACAACAGTATAAAGGGAGGGACAACTCCATACAATATGAGTCTGCCCAAATCAATATATAATCTTCAATTTATAAAGTACAAGTTAAATCTCGGGAAACCCAAAATTCACACTTAGCCAAATTTCCAACTTTAGTCGTGTCCTCTGCCCAACTCGGGCACACTCTTCTCACCTTCGTTCACCAACCAAGACACTTCCTTCATTTACCACCGGCACTCGGCACACCCACCGCGGGTTGCCCTCTCCCGGCTCTTTGTTTCGTTTCACCGTGCACAGCGCACCCAACTCAGGTCACCTGTCACACCACACCCAGTCGTTGCACAAACAACTCACCCGATGCCCTCCGTGGGTCACCCGACTAGCCCATCGTGCTCGCACACCCGACCGCTACATGTTCATTTGGTCGGCGACCAACTCGGGTTGCTCGACCTGCCCATTGTGCACGCCTGCCCGGTTGTTTCACGCCCGTTCAACTGACGCCCAACTTGGGCCAACCGCCTGCCTTCGCCATTCGACCGCCACCCAACTCTGTATGAAACTCCGCCCATTCAGCTTGGGCTCATGCGCACTTCTCCTACACCCAACTCAGCTCCTACACACTTCATACTTCGTTGAATGCTTGTGATGTTTTGATCGAATGATGTCCAAACTCTCCAACTCGTTCACTATATGTATGGTCGCCACAACATCTCACCGTTTGTTGGCTGACCTACCCAACTCGCCATCGTTTGGTTTCTTAACACATCGGCCCACCCAATGCGCGGGTGACTGCCCCAACCTTCGCATCTCTTCGCCTTGCTAACTCGTCGGCCCTCCCAAGGTGACACACCCATCACTAGGTCGTCTCGTAGGTATCCCCACGCTCTCTCCACTATAACTTCTCCACACCAACTCTCCGTCCGCACTTCCGCTTGTCAACTCGCATTTCAACCTGCACCCATGCCTCGCTCGTGTTAGCTCTTCGTTTCGCCCAAATCGCCATCCTCGTGGGTCGCCATGACCGCAAGGCGTTATAGGGAGGGTTCTGTAATAGCCCTGGTAAAAAATTCATGTAAATAAAATTAACAAGGGAAAAATAATAACCAAGGTCATAGACATGTATTACAAGATGAATGTTGGTTAAAACATCCTACTGGGCAATCGTTTTGGTTTATTATGGCTAAGGAAATTTGCAAAGGAAAAGGAAAAGGCTTTGGGAAGGCATGAGGCATTAATTGGCATTTTGTTTATGAAAATAATGGAAATTAGGAGAAAAGGAAGGTGAAAGGTCACAAGTTGCATGTGAGGAGGAAATTGAAGGAAAATAATGAAAAACGAAGAAAATGGAGGCATCATTAATAAAAAGGCTTCTGAGGATCAGTTGGTACCTTTTCTCAGTTCGGTTTTGGAGCTCTCTCTTTCTACTCTCCTTCTCTCACACTCTTGGAAACTTAAAGCATTCTTAGAGCATTCTAGCATTGGATCAAGAAATCAAAGGAAGAGAAAAGAAGGTAAAGGGAAGTAAAGATCAAGCAAGGAAGAGTAGGATCAAGCAGCTACAACTGGATTACTTGCAGGTATCAATTTGCAAGCCTGATTTCCCTTCTAGATTTAGCATGCATGGTACATGCATGTGTTTATTTGATTCTCTTGATGTCATTGGCATGGGTCTTGCCAGGTGTGATAGTGGATTTCAGCCTTGCCTTGCCATTTTGGATACCCATGGTGTGATGGTTGTTTCTCTTATTTGGTTGAGTTGGATCGTTGGATGGTATCAAAACTGAGTGGGGTGGTATTAGGAACTAGGAATACCTTGATTGATAATGGTGGGATACATAGTAAAGCCTGATTGTGAACCTCCTTGTGAGACCTAAGAATCACTTGACCAGTTATGGTAGGATACACAGTAGAGCATAGAGGATGGAGCCTCGTTAGGCCTAGGAATCCCTTGACTGGTAATGGTGGGATATGCTGTAAAGCCTAGATGTGTATGCTCTCATTAGGCCTAGGAATCCCTTGACCAGTAATGGCAGGATACACAAGAAATCCTAAAGAGTGGAGACAGATAAATTCCTCATGGTTTAGGTGGAGATATCTAGAGGCATCCATGCTTGTTTAGGGCCTAGTGATCCAATGGGATTCTGGTAAATACTGGTGATATTGATGAGGGTTTCGGGCCTAGGAATCCCTTGGTGGGATATAAGGTATAGCCTAAGGAAGTCCTGGTTGGTTTTGTTGTGAGTCTCGCATTCATGCTTGGATTATGGCACAGGGGTGATTGGCTGAAAGAAATATTTTCTTTGACCAATCTATGGTTGGTTGGTTCATGGAAGCCCTGAATTGATTGCCTTATGCATTCATTAATAAGAGCTCATTCTCCTTTGGTATTTCATGTATAAATGTACTTGTTCATATCTGGTTTTTATGGTTGTTATGTCCTTGTTATTTGTATTGGTTATGATTATGATTTATGATAGACTTGATGCATGTTTCTTTTATTTTTTTGATTAGAAAATAAATGAACAATGAATATATGACCTAACAGATGATAATGCAACTAATGTGATAAGGCATCAATGCTTATTTATGAATCTCGGATAAGTATGAGACCCCTATGCTCAGATATGTTGTTATGACCTTTAGATTACATATTTGTGACGTGTTTGACGAAATTCCTATCATAGCTAGTAGGGTTCACATCAAGTACTTGTACCAGTGATTTCATTAGTAGCCTTATTCCATTGTTATTATTCATTTATAAAAGTTTCATGAAGTTTTAGGTAGTGGCCTAAGACCTAGCCCTGAAAAAGTGGCTTTGAACTGCCTGAAAAAGGCCACAGTCGCTAGCATGCCTTGATTTGAGAGTGAATGGAAGGCCTTAGTCATATGGATGGCTTGTCATGGGAGAGGTTGAGGGTCCAGATCAATAAAATGACAAGTTATCTCACAGGTTAAGCACTTTGAAAGTTTAGTTGCATGCTTAAGGGTTTGTAGCTCCCGAGGAAGGTCAGATTGGTTTGGTTTTGTCGGTTCCACTTCCCTAATTGTACATGGGTTTTTGAATCACATAATAGTAGCCTCTCATCACATGTTTACCCCAGTGGACTAGTTAACTTAGTTAAATGTGTGAGGAGGGTGTTACAACAATGAAATGTCATTAGTCATTAATAAAGGCATTGAATTTTTAGAGAGGGGACAACATAGAAGGTTAATTGAATAAAAACATATCAAGATAAATGCGTTCATGGTGTAATGGGGTATACTACCCAGCCCCATTGAGATGAAATCATAATCCCTACACAGGGTGTTGGAAGATCAACAATGGTCTAGATTGTCGAGCTTGAAAGAGAATGGTAGAAGCAACACTAAAAGTGTGTAAAGATTGTACAAAGCTAGTTTTGGGATGCATTTAGAATAGGGAACAATGTGTAGGATAAAATAAAGAAAGGATATTTTACCAACCTTGAAAAAAAAAAAAAATATATATATATATATATATATATATTATATATATATATATATATATATATATATATATATATATATATATATATATATATATATATATATATTTTGTTGTTGTAGGCAATTGAAGAAATTATACAGTTGGGAGGAACTTATGAGGAGTTGATATGATCATTCAATGATCATGTAAGGGACACATGTTGTTGAATTATAGGTGTAGATATATTTTCTTGAGGATGTTGACAAAAATGTTTTTTTGGAAGCTATGGGAGGCTAGAACTAAGAAGACACATTTGGAGATGCATTTTGACTATACATTATTTTTATATTTGAACCCCATGGAAAGTTATGCCAAGGGAGTAAACCTAAATCATAGTGTTTCTTGTCCATCCTACATCTTACTCCCTGTTATTTTTTATATTTGTTACAATCTTATGAACCTATTTGCAAGGAATGCAAGAATGTGTGTAATTAAGAGAAAGATTACACTTGCTATAGTGGCCTTGGCCTGGAATAGTGTAGGTGTCACTGCTAAAGGAAAGCTTGGTTCATATTTAGCATTATCTAGTTCAATAAATTCATTTGTAGGATCTAATTCTATAATACAATATCTTAGACTATTGGGATTTCTACTAATTAAGAGTCATTAGCTAAGAATGTAAACATAGTAGAATGAAGCACCTTTATGGCTCTCTTTTTTCATACTAGAGGAAATGAGGATGAAGAGAAACATTGATTCCTATACAATTAAATCTAGAATGTGTAAAGGCTAACATATGCAACATGGTTAGTGGATATACAAACCACTTTTTAAGGGAAAGCATTGTAGTGGTATATGAAATGCAAATGTAGAATACCTGCTCAACATGGAGTAATTTTTATTTTATTGTGAGATAATTTTGAAAGAGTTTCATAAGCCAAAATTTGAACACTATCTCAATGCTAAAGGAGATTAAGAAAAATGTTGGTGAAACTATTTGGGAGTATGATTGGTGGTTCATGGATTTGAGGAGTTGACTAAGTTATACAACTCATGAGTTAGTGGGTCAAGTTTCATGGAAACTCTAACAGTTATGTCATCCTCATTATGGACATTATTGGAATAATAAGCATGATTTGAGGATTGTCTAAAGTTTATTGAAAATAGTCATGATGGTTCATGGGATCATGTCGGCTAAAATATGTGGCACAAACCACTATAAATGCCCATCTATGGTTAGCACAGAAAGAACAAGGAAAAACTCGCATTCCTATCTGAATTTTTGAGTGATTGAAGAAGCATAGATCCACATAAATGGAGAGGTAAATCTAGGGTTCAACTGCTACTCTGATGGGTATAACGAGGATAAGAACCTAGGCTAATATACTCTCAGCATACCTGTGATTTGAATGTGAAGTTCTCGAATGGATACAGTAGAGAAGACTTCAGATATAGATACAGTATTGACATGTGTTCTAGGCTAGATACTCTCGGCATAGTCATGGGGAGATCTCGATTCATGAACAAGGACGCAACATTGATCTAAGTTCTTGAGCAGAGATCTCACCTTGGCATACCTATGAATTGAAGGCACAGAATTCGGATGGATGAGGTAGAGAAGATCTTAGATAAGGATATTGTACTAGCATAAGGTCTAGGCTATATACATTCTCAGCATAGACCTAATCCTTATAATGATAGCCTCCACATTACAGTGATAGATTGATCTCACATGATAAGGAGCAGTGATGGCATATAGATCTTGATGGTGTCCCTGTAGCATACTAGACATAATGAACAACAGTGATAGATCTACTCCCTTGGATCAATGAAAATCATGTTGAATGTTATCTCTGTCTCATATATATATTATTGTCTTGGCTTAACCAAGTTGATGAAGTGGGTTCCAGTGATGATAGTGATTCTTGGCATCCCTGAAAAAGGAAACATACAATCTCAATAGTCACCACAGTATTCGGATCTAGTGATCTCGATATGAATATGTATCTTAGAGGCAGTCACAATGACGAGGATCATAAGAAGTATTAACATGATTATTGTAGTCTAATCATAATGAAAGAAGCAATACAGTAAAGTGTTGTCATGATCTTCATGCGTGTAGAGGATTATCTCAGTGATAGTCTCAAAATGCAGCAATGGTGTAACTATGATACACTCAATGATATTGCTACAACAATGAATTTCTTGATGATGCAATGGTGTTAGAGGAATAGCAAGATGATGATCTCAGTAGTGTTCAAGAAAGAGGATGGATGTCTTGGTCTTGGAGAGGTAGAATGTGTCAAGGGTCATGGTCTTCGTATTCCTCAATGGAATCTCTATAAGAAGAATTTTGTGTGAGTTTTCCTCTCCAAGAGGGAGAGGTTTTGGCCCTGGCAGAAAGGCAAATATTTGTGTTCTTGTCTCTTTTGTCTTGATAGCAGTTTGATGAAGCTAACATACACACACTATTAATAATGGAAACATCAAGCTAAGATAAATTGTATAAATACTTCAGAAATTGTTACCATGTAGAAGAATCATTGTATTTTCTAAATGCCCTAGATTCTTCAACATGCTATCGGAGGGGTAGGTTTATTAGTCAAAGAAAGGGAAGAAAAGAGACATACAAGAATCAAGATTCTAGCAAGCTCAAGGATGGTAAATCAAACCCTAGTCATGATCAAACCTTATATGAAAGATCAGTCTACAACAACAGGGGTTTCAGATGTAAACAATCTTTATATCTCAGAGTATGTGACATCAGTTGTGACAAGTTTATCTACAATATCTCAGTATCTCAGTTTGAATACTTAAGATATCATATCTCAAGGGAACTTGATTCAAAGGCATATATAGGAGTGCATATGGACAATACTCAAATCATAAGTTGTACTACCTAATGCATTGTTATGCAAGCAACTTGAATTTGATATGTATCAGTGGTTTGTTGAAAGGAAATATTCCTACCGAGGATCCCAGTCAATGGAAGCATCAAAATATCTACTCCAACTACTGACAACATGATCAAGGTGAAGACTTCATCTTCACAATCAAGTAAGAACCTTTTCATTTTATAATCAAATTTGATTTTATGACTTCATGATTGCAAGAAGACCTATATACCGGATGGGTCATCAAGCGTCTTGCATGTGATATGAAGGATTGTCATTATCCTTAGAGAAGTCAGTACATCAAGGTCTCCTTTGAAGTCATGAGAACTCTTAAGGTTCTATAAAGTAAGGAAGGAGACATAAGAAGGGTAGATGAAATGCTATACTCTCTAAAATGCTGTGTTGAAGGTGCTAAAGAGGGAAGAAATATCTTCATGAGATCTCAATTGAGAGAACTAGGAAAATGATAAATAGATAATCATCATTGATAAGCAAGGTGACAAATGTATATGAACAAGAAGGTCACCTCGATCAACAGTTTGCAGTCTCTATGTTGAATAGAGAAAGACAAAGGACTCAAATATGTGCAAAAGAAAGGTTGAAAAAATAGTGCTATGGAAAGATTACGTGAAGGATGGAGGAAGTTGAAGAAAGGGATCAGAGAAAGAGGGAGTAATAGATCTCCATTATGAATGAGATGGTGTCCCGCTCAAAAGGATCCTATCATAAATACTTGTAGGTCCAATGAAGAACAACCCATTTGTTAGCCCTCCTAAATTTTCATGGCATGGCTAGTCAAGAATTAGGTACTTTTATCTTTGAATTTGATATTTTGTTCTAGATTTTTGCTACACCTCATATGCCCAAAAAATGAAGCTAATACCTACTACTTTGAAGGGATATTTTTTCATACAGTTCATGGAACTTGGTTGTGAGTCTATCTCTTCTTGAGAAGGCATGAAGAACAAATTTCTGGAGAAATATCAAGATTACTATAGGACCTTATATCAAAGGGAGGAAATGTTTATAATTCCCCAGAAGGATGATGAGAGCCTAGAAGATTATATCGAGCACCTCCAAAAAAAAATTATAGAGGTCTAGGCATAGTGATTTTGATAAAGACCTTTTAAATATAATTCTAAATTAAGGAATGAGGGATGATTGTACGGATATGTTGAACCTCATGGAAAATGGAAACATATCAAAGGAGCCCTATGATGACATAGTCATACACTGCTTGAGGAGCTTGAGAGGACCATCAAAGAGTAGAAACTTAGCACTAGATGATTTGGCTAGAGTATAGAAATTAACCTATGACATAGTAACAAAAACAGAAATTGATAATTTATTTTAAAATTTTAAAATTGATATTATCAACTCTCTATCTTCTCAATTGGATGTTTTGTAGGTTAAATAAAAGCAAGTTGAAGTTGAAAAGGAAATAGAAATATTCTACTCCAACTGTAGGAATAAACATGATCTCTTGGACAACTTGCTTAATAATGTGGAAGTTTATGGTATCTATGACCAATGCCATTCAACAAAGGATTTCCTATCACTAGTGGGCTTGAAACAATTATTCAAGGAATCAGGTGGGGGGACTAAGTCATCCTATTTTATTGGCTCCAAAAAGTCATGGCAAGCATGACCAATAGGTATGAATTTAGACCAATCATCATCTTTCAATACTTGGACTAGTATGCATAAATCTCAATAGGTTCCACAACAAATACAATATTCCATAATCCCATGGAAGTTTCCTATCCCTCCTCTAATCCAATACATAATATTGTGGCCACAATGGCCTTCTGCTTATATTCAAACATTCCCTTGGCCCAGGGATGACATGGAACCTCATTTCTAGGATATTTCCTTGTGCCAATGTAGCTTCATAACAAAAACAATGGCTCTCATTGAATATGCCACCAAGCAACCTAAGCTACCTATGCAACCTAACTCTAGCCCAAAAAAATAAGGTGTTGCAATATGTTGAAGCTCTTTTCTTCCATACCTATTGCATCACCCTCATTGAATGTAATAATATACACTTCAGATCATGTAATTTAGTAAATTTAGGAAATTCCCTTGTTATTATAGAACATGAAGAAGATAACTCACCTTGGGAAGAAGCTACAATTTAGGAAACATTAGAGGAACAATAAGATAAAACTGATATGATAGTTTATGTTGTGGTCACTGATAAAACATGTGTCGAAACTATTGTGATAGTCAATGTTGTTGTTACTACTAAAACCCATGTTGAAACTGTTGTAACAACCATTGTTACCATTACTTCTAAATCCCACACTAAAACTACTATAACAATCGATGTTTTTGTTACTCCTTAAACTTCTTTGAATCCACCTTAGGTAGAGTGATTGTCCATATCCAAGACTGCTCCACAATCTAAATCCAATGAGGGAACTTTGTGTTAAAATGACCAATAGAAAACCACGAGACCCTCCCATTGTTCATGTGGTAGGAAAATTATCATAATTAATGTAACCGGGAAAAACCCCACCAACCGAATATGATGACCCTAGGAATCCGACAACGACTGTCCAGATTGGAAAATTAATTATCCCAATCATGTTGGTCAATCTAGGTGCTATAATAAATGTGATGACTAGAGAAACTCTCAAGTTGCTTCAATTTAGCAATCTAAGAAAATTCCCACTTTTCTTGAACTAGTTGATCAATCCCTCCTCTGATTAGCTTCCGACTTTCTCGCATCACACAAATGTTTATCACTGAGTAGCATATTTATCCAAATTGGTAATATTCCCAAATATCATCCTTGCAATTCCTAGAAGAACTCTCTTTTATTTGTGATAAAGGATTGGGTGAACTCTACTACAAATTCAACCACGCAACCTTCTAACATACTAACTAACCAAATTTCAACAACTCTATATATTGGGTTACTTACCATATTTACACTTCAAAACATATTTGGTGTCCATTTGTATGACTTAGGAAGAGTCCCCAATCATCATCACTATGCTTGTCTCTTTAGCCACCCCCATAGGATGACAAGAAACCCCACAAAGAAAATCTAGTGGAAATCGGAAAAAATATTCCTCTACAACCATTCTTCTGGAATAATATGCATATTCTTGGACCGTTCCACCATGAACTCATGTTTTCTATGGTCCAACCATGATTCTACTTCTTTTATGGTTGCCATCCAAATACCCTCTCTAACAAAGACCTTCAAGTCCTGACAATGAACCCATTTGTTGGTGCATGGAGGTGACCCAGGGTTCAGGTGTAAGCCAACAAATCCCCCTTTGATCTGAACTTAAACAGGAATGCAACAAAATATAGATATAACCATAAATACAAAGATGGAGCAAAAATAACTCTTCATTTCATTAATATCAAGGAACATAAATATGCTTATAGACAAAATGAAAATAAACTAGCTCTAGCGATGGTAGCTTATCTCTGAGAAGATATGTGGTGGCTACATGCCTCTGAATTGTGTTACAATGAGGCTCAAGGGCCTTTTTATTATTGAACAACAAGAGAAAAACCTAAACAACCAAAACCCTAACCCCAAGAAATGGAATGCCTTGAGTTTGTGGGCCTCGTTGGGGTTACTTGGGCAGCCAACTTCTTGGGGTCATAATGTGGTCATATTATCTTTGTTTGGTGTGTACCATACTTCATTGGAAAGATCCCTATAAGTAATATTGGATTTTCCTTAGGCAAGGGCTTGTAACAAACCTCAAAAAAATGTTGTTTAGGGGGTCAAAACTACTGTGAAAGTTTAGGACCCAAAAAATCCTAAAAATTGTAAATGTTGCTATAAACAAGGAAACCAATGAAACCAATTAGAGGTCTAGGTGGAATAGGTGGATGGCCACCAATATCCACCTGCATCAAGCCCCCTCCTTAGGAAGCAATGGTCCCCATTGCATCCAAAGCCTCTATGAGGTGAGGAAATTTCTGTTGAACCTTGTCCCTGGTGAACCACTTACCTTGGTGAAGGAGTTGTCCTCCTTTGACAACTTGATATAGTTGGATCCTCTATTGGCAAGTGTTCTTGACCTGTCTTTCCATGATGCAAACTTAAATAGGAACACAACTTACATATATAATTATAAACATAGAGATGCAGCATAAAAACACTACATTTTATCAATAGAAAAATATTGAACTATGCTTACAATCAGAATGGAAATAAGAGAGCTTGGGCGATGGTAAATTATCTATGGGGAGAGATGTGACAGATACATGCCTCTGAACTATGTTACAATGAGACTCAAGGGCCTATTTATTATCAAAAAACATGATAAAACCCTAACCCCAGGAGATGTAACACCAATAGTTTGTGGGCCCTGTTGGGGTTAGTTGGCCAGCCAACTTCTCGGGATCGTAACTTGGTCATATAATCTCTGTTTGGCATGTACAATACCTTGTTGGAAAGGTCTCTTTGGGTACTATAAGTTTCGTTGCAGGCCCCTACTATGGTTATAGGCCTGTTGCGGACCCCAAAAAAATGTCATTTAGGGGGTCAAAATTGCTCTAGAAGTTCAGGACTCGAAAAAACTACTAAAAATAGTAAATGTTGAATGAACAAGGAAACAAATGAAACTGACTAGGGGGGTCTAGGTGGAATAGGTGGGTAGCCACCAATATCCACCTAGATCATTCCTCCCTTGTTAGGTAGCAATGGTCCCCACTGTGTGTAGAGCCTCCATGAGGTGAGGAAATTTCTGTTAAACCTAGTCCCTGGTGAACCACTTGCCCTAGTGAAGGAGTTGGCCTGCTTTGACAACTTGATATAGTTGTATCCTTTGTTGGTGAGTGTTCTTGATCTTTGTGTCCATGATCTGATTAGTTGTGGCATGTTATATGCAGTCCAAGTTGAGCTCTGTTGGTGTGAGTTTTTCTGCAATGTCAAATGTGTCCAAGAATGGTGGAAAGTATGGTCGAAGGAGATCTACATTGAACATTGTGTTTTAGGTAGAATCACCCAAGGGTCTTGGATTGGGAACCCCAACAGAGTAGAGGGCATACAGCATAAAGAGACACACAAACAAGAAGACCTAATACTTAAATAGTTAAACTTGGTACAGAAGGTCTTACCTGTAGGTCCTACATTTGAGGTCGTTCCCATAGGGTTCAAACCCTCTTCTTCTTCCTTGTGCTTTAAGACCTGCAATTCATTCAAGACAAATAATATACGCCAAAAATAATTGAAATCATGTTCATGATATCAAGGTTAGATCATATAAGCATGTAAACAAATAAACATTAACGTGAGATTTTATAAGAAAATGATGACATAAATTAATGCATAAAGACCATAATCATCAAGAACAATACAACACCTCTTCAGTAATGTAAGCTAAAGAAAATATGGAAGAACCACAAACTGAGTCATCCACTAGCTCCAAGTGAAACTGTCCTCTGAATCCGTCTTGCCTAGGCCTCAACAACCCTCCTTCATAAGTATACACGAGGATGTCATGAAGGGATGATGAACATTTCAAGAAGGAAACAGGGGTTTCCTAGAAATGGGAGTGCAGAAGACACAGGGATATCTTCATACTTGATCAGGGATGTAATCGACTATAATACCAATATCTAATCCTTCCTCCTCCCTTAGGCCTTCCCATGGAGATGTATTTATACTTCTCCAAATTAGTTTTTTCAGTTGGGAAACAGTTGGGGCACGGGCTATAGTAGGTGAGTATATGGTAAAACCCATAAAACTCACCCAAATTAAGGGAGATAATATATATTTTTAATGTTTTAACACATATACGCGGGTTGGGTATAGGCTGGCCCATGTGTACATGCACTTTAGATAGGGCATAATCGTGTATGGGATTTAAAACATTGTTTTTTTAGAAAATGGACCAATTCTTGTAAGGAAGGGTTGCCCTAGGCCATATCATAGAGCATAAAATCTACCGAGGATGGTAAATGGTGCTCTAATCGATGCCCCCTAATATATGAGGTTAGAAGGTGTACATGATGGCCAAAATGTATTAAGTGTATAGAAATAATCATGCGAGGACCTAAGAGGAGTTCACCATATTTCAACCTGCCAAGCCAGTGGAAGAGATCAGAAAAAAAGTTGATATCTGAAGCGGGCATGCCCATGCTCAGAGATAATAAATCATGTTCGCATATCAAATACAAAAGTGGGCCCAATATTTATACAAGTATAAAAGAACTGAAAATACATAGTGGATCATCTAATCATATACATAGAAATACATGTCACAATATCACATATAAAGAACTGATCAATGATGCTGAACTAGAAAGATGATCGCTAAAGTCATAAAGTTGATCCAAAAAGTACCAAGTCAAATAATGAAACAAATGGTATTGCATGCAACTCGAGTGCCAACATATAGGATGTCATTGTGATGAACTGCAACATACAAGGTAGATGGTGTCACTAGCAGAAACAGGAGGAACTGGAAAGTGAACCAACAAATGTTGATGCAAACCCGAGGTCTTCACTGGCCGTCATGGTACATTTCTCACAATGGGAATAAATGATCTGAAGTCAACCATGTGAGAAATCGTTTGATTACCAGTCATTGATGTATAGCGTTAAAAAATGCAAGATTAATCACCGATAATGATGATGAGAGCCAAGGTATCCAGTACAATATAACAAGTGTGAATAAATGATCTGAAGTTGAACACTTGGAAGAATCTAAGAATCAAGAGACAATGATGTATTCCCACTATTGATAGTGAAGGAATCTTCCACTAATGACTGCAAACTCTAAGGTACTGCCAAATGGACTCTAGACCTTGTTCCTAGAGCAATGAGTTGAAGTTGATTGGAAACAATATGCTGGAAGGAAGGAATTAAGGCATCCTTCATCAATCCAGGGCGAGTGTAACTCGCAGGCCAATAATGTAGAAGGAATCAGACGAAAAAAGATGTAGTAACCAAATCGAAGCACGTTTTCGATGCACACAAGATGTAGCTAATGCATAAGAGAAACCCTTTGTACCTATCAAAAATGAAAGTTGACACAGAGGCGAGAAATCCACCAATGAGGTCAAATGGAAACCAAGGTACTAGATGAATCCCAATGTGTGATAATGAATGATGATGTCGAACACAAGAGAAACCACTCAGTCAAAGACCCATGATATTGATCGATGATGAGCACAAGGTCACCTATCAATGATGGAAATAGGGCTAGGGTGCAACTCTAGGTATACTCTTAGAGCAATTTGTCATAGTTGATAAGAGAAAGACCCTCCAGCAAGAAGTCAATGGAGACCTTCTCAAACTAGCATGAGCAAAGGACCAAATAGCTGATGTGATAATGAACATGACTCTGACAACCTAGGATGGCCACTGAAAATAAGTCAAGAGACATCGCAGAAAGGTCGACTCAGGTTTACTTCCCTTGAACAAAAGCACGAATCAAATGTGACAATATGGTAGCATATGATAACTTTGTTTAAGTTTGTCATGCAATAATTGTGTACGTTTTAACCCCGTACAGAAATTACCTACATACGAATTCTATAACACAGAAAAATAAACAATGCGAGAGCATAACCCATAAAACACATATACACAGAGATTTTCCCACCGGATAACAAAACTGGGACTACCAGCTTGATTATTCATTATGTTCCTTTCAATGTTACAATACATATTTATACATGCCAAAGCATCCAATACCATGGACCGAAAACCATTGCGTCCAATACCATGGACC
>APFE030418587.1:3693-60900 GCA_000404065.3 Pinus taeda
TAGTAAATAGCTATTTGTATTTATTTATTAATTAATGTAATCAATTTCATAAATACATATTTGTAATTTAATATTTAATATCATTTTCCAAAAAGTCATCATCTTGCTGCTCATTTAGTTTAATGATATAAACTTTCGTATTTCAAAACTATTTGTGTGTGAGCACGTTGTAGAGTAATAAAAATATTCCTTATTTTGGAAAAGGCATTAACACATATTATAGTTATATATCATATAACTCTATACATATTTAATTAATGTATTAAAAAATGATTACAAGTTGAATATTTAAGTTTGATTGATTTGTTATTTAGGAAATCAAACTAGTGATAATGTAAAGTACATTGTGTTCATTCAAAATGTCTATAATTATAATAAAAATGGTTACCATATTTTAAATTGAAATTGTCATTATTAGCATTGTAAGTTTTAAGGCTATTAATATTTACAGATTTGCTCAAAAAGGAAATTGAATACAAACTCGAAAGGAAATCGATTAAGACTTAAAAGAGAAATTGATAACTTGATTAAATTGATAACTAAATTAACTAACAATTACATCACATGTTACCAAAAAAAATGTATTAAGGCGATATGCCCCTACCTAAAAATAAAAAACCTATGACAGGGAAATAAAAACGTTCTTAGATACTCAGACTCTTACGAAAGGAAGAAAACCTCAAACCAACTTCGACGTGCATCTTAGGGCAAGCAAAGCATATGCAATTCTGAAAGTCAGAGAAAATTCGAAAGCTTTCTGAACATATCAAGCTGCCATGTAAATCCAGACTCGGGAATAAAAGGAGAGGTAGCCACAGTACCAAATTACAAAATAAAATCTGCAAAAGTTATATCTATCAAAAGCTACATTATTACAAACTTAAAAACACAAACATTCAATTGGAAACTATATCACAATCACTGTGTATGGGAATTCGCGTCGGTTTTCAATTAGAATATGTAAATGAAGAATCTTCTTTTCAATTTATGTTCCCTACAAGGAGTTGCCAGATGGAATTCTTTACCAGATGAAAGTTCTGAGGGTCAATCTTAAAATTTAAAAGCAAATTCCGAAGTACAGAATAACTTGCCTCGGATGTAACTTGTGTTATGGATTATCTTGAACCATGTCTTTGGAATCTAGGGGACTTTATACTCAGAAATAAAATGTCTGCCATAATTGAATTGTTATCACTCGAATAGTAATCTTCACAGTTCCAAAGCTCCAACCATCTCATCATCAGCTTCCAGATCTGCATGGATTGATTGAGCTCCACTAAACGTTTCAGCTATGGATAGTATGGTTCAGCGACTCAGGCATGTTAAACACCATTTCCCTTGAATTTTTTCTGTGTTTATAAACATTCTTCAGCGACTGGTTTTATCAATTTTGTCAAAAGCCAAGATAACGGCAAGGAGTAAGAGAAGCGAGGTGCTATACAACTCTGTGGAAGAAAATACATCTCAATATTAAATCCAGGAGGGCGAGGCTTAAAAAATTTATTAGATTATTTTATGTCTTTGGGGAAAAAATGTTTAAAAGTCAGGATTTTAGAATTATCTAGAATTTGTATCTGTTATCATCTGCATTTATTTGAGAGTTTTGAATCCAAATCTCTCAAATTATTGCCATTACTATTCAAAGTTCAGGCTACAATTCTCCAGGCAAAAACCTCTTAAAATTTGATTTAAATTTGATCAATCTTAAGACATTCTTTGAGAGTTTTTGAATCAAATTCTGTCAAATCACTGCCATTACTAGTGAAAATTCAGAGCACACACTTCTCCAGGCGAAAACCTCTTAAATTTTGATTTAATTTTTTTGAATCTTCAGATTTCCCAGGTTAAGATCGATTTATATTATTATTACTTAATAACAAATTTATCAATATTAAATATTTCAGATCCCGATCTTTCTCTAAAACTGAACAAGATGGAGATGACAAGCTGCAGGAAAAGCCAAAGAGAACCGATTCACGTAAAGGTCCGTTTGTTCATTCTTTAAGATAATTTTCACCATCTATTTCATTCTGTGTAGGCGAATCTTGATCGTTATTCGGCTCTGTAAATTAAGTTTAAGAGAGTTTTTTGTAGAATCTGTTTAAATCATATAAAGAATCACAAAAATTTGAGTATTTGTGGTTCATCAGATAAAAATGAAGCAAACCGTAAAGTTCAATTCGATGACCGAATGAAAACATCCAGCAAACAGGCTAATCATTCAGGGAGACGACAGAACGTTGCGCAGAAGCAGAACAGCTGGTTTCTGAGATCTCAAGGATCTTTTTCTAACGAGGAAGGCAGGAGTAGTTCTAGCTCTAGCATGAGCAGTGATACTGAGGCTGTTGTTGCGGCCGCTATCGCATTGGCAGCAACTGCAGATTCGGCTACTAGCAGTCCAACTGGCTCATTGAGAGAAAGCCCGCAATCCACTCCTCAGCCTAGGCGTTCTTGGTTTCCAATGTCTCGTATTGGCGAGGAGAGTACAAGACACGCAGATCGTGAGGATCAGCGTCCTGCAGATTCAAGGGCGCTGGTACCCGCCGCTTCCAAGCGAAAAGAGGGCCACGGTACTCCAACCGAAGCCAATCATGAGGATTCCAGAGCTCTTGTACCAGGTTCAAAAACATCTTCAGGTATTCTATTATAATGTAACACACTATTTTCTGTATTTTTTAATTAGCTTAAGTGTTAACGGTATCAAATCTCGTGAGATGATTTGGCTGGGCACCCCCATGGATTTTATAAGAAAATGGATACGTCGGTTTTCACGGTTACTAGTGGTAAATATGTTATTGATGCAATTCATCTGGAAACTGTGTAGAGTTTCAGAAACTTCTGATTGAGTGGACATTCTATCCACTAAATGGAATTTAAACTTTTATCAGTTAATAACAAAAAAAGGTTCACGGTGAATTAAAAGAATTATAATTTCCTTTGGGAAAACAACACAGTTTATAGTTTACATCCAGACAATGACATAACAACAAAATTCGATCAATTTTATGTTTCGAGGAATTGTATACCTTTACGCTTCTACCGGATTCCAGATGCTCAGAGTCCACGGTGAAGATAAACCTGTCACATGTTGCTCTGTTTTTCCCCAATTTTCTACCAGGGTTTTTAAAATTCAAGTATGTGCAGGTTTTGTTTTTCCTTCAAATTTGGAAATTTGCGTTGCTTCATTTTAATGAGCCAACTGTTAAGATTCCCAATTCCAAAGGATAATTAAGTTGTTTAATTTTAATGAACCAACTGTTAAGACCCCCAATTCCAAAGGATGGACCAATTTTTTTATGTTCAAATTATTTATGTCATTCATTGTATTGTTGCAGATTCTATTGCCTCTGGTAAGGGCAGAGAGTTAATTCCAGTTTCCTCAAAGTTAGAAGCAGATGGAAAACATTTAGACCGCGAGGATAGCCGGAGAGACAGAAGATCGGGGTCTGGTTCGTACACCACAGATGGAAAACACTTAGACCACGAGGATAGCCGGAGAGACAGGAGGTCGGGGTCTGGTTCGTCCCTCACAACAAGTCGGAGTAGAAAGGATAGCTCTGGTAGCATGGCGTACGTGGAGGGAAAAAGAGAAAAGAGAGATGCAAAGGCCACTGCTTGGCTGGAGGCCAAGATTGCCCAAATTAATGACAGGTAACTCCATATCTCGGTTGCTTCCATGGGCACATCCAGCAATTTGCTTCCGCAACTGCCCACAGCGGTGATTTGATATTTAGAAACTTGTCACCGATCTGTGTCTGTGTCAAATATTCACCTAATATAGAACTCAGACTAGATTTATCCTATGTCTTAACATCTCTTCTCTTCAATTGTAATCAGTTGATAACAATATACATGAGAAATATTGAATACTCTGTTTAAAATTGTGGAAATTTGGAGAATATTTTGGAAGCCGAAAGTTAATTCAATAATTTGAATTTAACTTTATTGTAAATTTTAAAATGTGAGGATTAAAGTGTATTATGGGGGTTTAGGTGTCCTAAAGTTTTTTTAGTAATGTTGAATCTATTTCCATAATCCATTCTAAAACAATATTTTAGACATTCTCATGTAAAAAAGCATTTCAAATATTCTATAAAAATCAAAGAATAAAAAAAACAGAGTCCAAAAAAATAGCCCTCCCAATGAAATTATCCCATTTTGAAATATTCCCAAAATCAACCATATATATATAATACAACAAATCACCCCATTCTGACAAAGCTAGAAGAATCTCTGAGACAGAATATTGTAGCAAAGTATCATAGAATAACTTTGGAGTATTAACACCCCCAATAGCCTACACTATGAAATATAAACACCCACATTACCATCTTAGCATTTAGAAAAGTATGGCTACAGTCGTGAATCATTTGAAGCACGCCTTTAGGTTCTTCAGGTGCAATTATATTTCATGTTACAGACGCTGATTAAACATACACATGCATGCAGGTACAGACAGGACAGGGGTACGATCCAGGAGTGGGAGACTCGGAAGAAAACCATTGCCAACATGCGGATGCAGGAACTCGAGGTGAGTATACATTGTATTTTATTGGTTTTATGTGATTATAGGTTTGGTGGTCCCGATCATTGGATTTTTCGGATTTGCAGAGGAGATTGGAGGAAAAGAGGACGAAGGAATTAAGCAAATTGCGAACTGAGATTGCCGAAATACAGAGGAAAGCAGATAAGAGGAAAGCCGAAGCGGACGCGACACGAAGCGCTGACCACACCAAGGTCACTGAAATGGCCAAAAAGATCCAACGAACTGGCAAAATGCCCAATCAATGTCATTGTCTCTTCTGCTGCTGATGATGGCTGGTGTGGTATTTGCAGTCTGGGTTTCCCATGGCCGTTTTATAGTATTGGATAGATAATATTTATCGTCATCAGATGATCGGCTGGCCTGTGTTCCACCATCAAAACTAGCCCAGAGTTGTTCCTTGTGGCTGTTATTTGTAATTAAGAAGGGGGCTCCTAACCCCTATTCTATGAGGTCCACAATCAACTCTGGCATCACACTGGAAGATGACATCAGGACATACTGTAACAGAGGCATTGAGCAGGCTAAGCATAAGCACCATCCCAGGAGGTCGACAGTCGTGGCTTCAGAGTTACACTCTCTTGACTCCTTAGTAACAGGACCAAGAGAAACAAAAACTTATGGGTACCACAACTACACTAGAAATAGACTTTGTATAGAAGAAAATAGATTGTTTTTTGAATGATTACTTTAGTGTGCCCTAGCATTTTGTGAGCCATAATTTGTTGATGATGTTTTCGGTTATATGATTTTTCTATCAGATTTGGATGATGATATACAGTAAGGTGATGCCTCTATTGAAAGATCATGGTTTTGGCTATTTAAGATGGATTCCTACTGTGTGTTAATCAATTTGCTCTTATGTGTAGGCGATAACTGCAATCAACAATATATTTAATTTTAATAAGACGTGAAATCTTTCTTGAAAATAGTAATCAAGAGAATTTGTGGGGCAAATTGCAAATAAAGTTAAACAACATCAATGTATTTCTTCAACTGATCAAGTCTCCATCTCTGAGTTCAATACATAGTTACCAAATTCATCTGAATTGATGGAATAAAGTCAAAAAGAATCCAATCCTTTCAATTTAGTTGAATTCTTGATGAAATTTGATTCATATGTAGAGCGATCACAAAATGATGGATTTTCCTATCTCTCACAAACAGATAGGTTTTTGGAATGATTCCACATACACTTAATTTTGAAAGTGTTTGACAAGGAGACAACAATAAGTGAACCTTGTCATGGGAATGATCATATGTGGACATGAGATTGAGATTTATCCTTTCAAATTAGTGATTATATTTTAAAAAACATTGCACTAGCACATGCAAATCAACCTCCACTAGTCAAACTCCCTCCTTTCCATCCACTACTAAGAGATTGTCTCTCTTATAGATATATGAGTCTTTCTCCGTAAAAGGATGGAATGAAAACAACCTAATAGCTAATCACCATTCCATGAATGCCACAAACTAGTTTAGAAACCAAATGGGGCATATGTAGCATTGTAGTAGACACATGGAAGTCAAAAATATTACAAAAGCATATAGGTTTTGAAGTCGAATCACTTAAATCATTAATCTTAAAATGGTCAAAGATATGTACTAATTCAAATTTGTTTTTATAGTTTTATATTTAACCAACCAAAAGAAAAAATATTATTGCTATGGAGTCTTAAAGACCATGAAACTTTGAGATGATGGAGGGGAGAACTTAATGTACTTGTGGTAGAAATTTCAGACTTTGGTTTGCTATAATTTCAGAGATATGCTATGAGGAAATCAGGGTTCATGAACACTCCTGAAATCTTCTTTTAATATGTCATCTTCGTATTTTTGCTGTAAATTTTCTCTTGGGATGTTTTAGACGATGAAACTTAGAGGAGATGGAGGTGAGGTCTTCACGTACATGTGGTAAAAATTTCAAAGTTTGATTCGATGTAGTTTCATAGATATTCTCTAAGGAAGTTAGGGTTCTTGAATGCTCCCGAAATCTACTTCAAAGAGATCAACTTGGCATTAATGCTATAACTTTGCTTTTGAGATGTTTTAGACTATGAAATCTAGAGGAGACAAAAGATGAGATGCCTAGGTACCCGAGGTATAAATTGTTGGCGAAATTGTCATTGTTGGCAAAGGGTGGTGGAAAAGGAGTAGCAAGGTATGGTGCAAAGGGTGTTGAAGTGTTGTTGATTAAGAGGTGAAGGAGTTGAGTATGCTAGAGGTTGATTGCATATGTTGTGATGTTTCTTGTTGTTGAACTACTTGCATATATTGTTATGTTGTGAGGTAGATATTGTTGTTGTTAGCGTTGTTTTTCCATGATCCTGGTGTCTAGGATAGAACCTTAAATCACTAATGCTACCAAACCAAGGATAACACAATGAAGCTACTTTGCACAACGAAATATAAACAATATTAAATCTACTAGTGCACAAAATATATACAACATTTTACACATATATGTACAATAAACCAACTTCGTTATATTAATCAACCTAAATAATACAACAATCTAGGGCTCTTGTGCAAGGGATATTGGCCCTCATACATCCATTGATACAAGACATACACAAACTAGGGCTTGGTATTTGTCGTGATGACCACCAATCTGCCTATACAAGATACTCTTACCATCTAGCAGATGTAGAGCTCCTCACAGCTGCCTTGGTCATACCTTTTATACAAATTCCTAGTCATTCGACTCCCCATCTACAACATTTGCCTCTATCAATGCTCCAAGTCCATCTGGCCACTAAATCTTGGCTAAATCATCTTCTTTCTCGTTGACCGTTCATCCATCAACACATCGACTCTTGTTGATTTGTTCACAACTTTGTTTGTGAATAAATCACGACTGCCCACTATTGCTCCTCAATTATTCAGGGACTTCAACCCACTATATTTTTCCTACGTTGCTCCAGTTAAGACTAACATAGGGTACAAAGGGTTACCACCTATCACTGTATGATGTTCATCTCTCACAATGAAAATAGACTAGGAGGACTACCCAACTTCTGATGTAGATATCCTTCCACACACACAACTCTATGGCTACTCAAAATTGCTCCTGGTTGATCAAACACTTGAGCTCTTCTTCTTCCACTCTAGTAACCACCTATGACCATGAAGATGATGCACATCGGGCTCCAACTTGGGCACTATCTGTTAGACATTGGATAAACCAACACTCCTGATGTGTTTTGTGACATGTGCTTAACCAACTCTCATGGATCCATTAACTATGGCGATGCATCTGTTTACTAATACTTGCAGGTTTTATTCTAATGGAAATCGTGATTCCAACAAGTGGTATCAAAGCCTAAGGTCTCAAGTGCAAATCACACCTGGCTCGCACTAGGGGAGAGATTTTATACATTGGATAAACTAGTGCTCCCAGTGTGTTTCATGACATGTGCTTAACCTCCTCTCATGGATCCATAAACTCTAGCGATGCATTTGTTTACTAATACCTACAGGTTTTGGTCTAATGAAAATCATGGTTCCTAACACTATCATGTTGTCCTCCAACGGACCATAAATGCCCAATCCACTATCCACACTTGGTCCACTCTCACACTACCCTTCAACAGACCATGAGTGACCAATCCTTGTTGTAGCATCTGCTCCTAGTTAGGGCATCCAGTCACCTAGGAAACCCTTCCTCTCGGCCGCTAATAGACTTCACAAATTATCCTCTTCTAGGACACCCATCCAACTAGCATTCAACCATCAACCAAGGGTTCATCTACAACTCATTGTTGTTGTCCCCTTGCCTTGATTTATGTGCTTCTAGAAGATTGGTTAAGGCACACCAACTGCCCTAAACCTCTGCTCTAGAATTTTGTTAATTTATCCAACTAGGCTACCATCTTTTTTGTCCTTCCAAGCCTTTAAAACATTGTATTAGGGCACAAGGATACTCCTCAACACACCCTACAACAACGTGCTCACAACAACAAGATGAATCTGTCCCAAACTCAAGGAAAATGCCATTGTTCAGGCTACAACCTCACTTCAGTAGTTGCGGCTCTGTGAGGAGACCCTCACAAGGCCTCACAGACCTACAAATAACCTCCCCATTGTTACAGGTCTATTAGGCATATCACTCTAGACATTCAGATCAATACAATTAGGGCTCATCAAACCCTAATTCGGTTGTTACATTCCCTAGACCAGTCATCTCATTGAATGCTTCCATCCATGAAAGTTTCCTAGACTGAAGCCTTGCTAAAATGCCTCCTTGGGACACCAGCACAGCCTTGGTCAGGGATAATTGCGCTACAGAGCAAGCAAGCCCATTCAGGCCTACAGTCCAGTGCACTTAGGCCCTCTTTGACCTATGCTGGGCAAGATTGAGCGCAATTTGCATAGGGTTATGGGAATATTCCTTGATTCTAGATCATTCTAGATCATTCTAGAAGGATCCCATCTCTTATCTCATCCTATGAGCTCAAATTTGGATATGTTATGGATCAATTAACCTCATATCCTCTCATCCCTTACTCCATGGAAACTAACTCCAATTTTGGAAGGCCATTCAATACCCTCATTTATGACAAAACCACCTCCATTTCCCTGTAAATTGAGCACTCATCATAGTGATCAAGGCGCTGGAATCCGAATTTTGTAAGGAAATTATGTTGGTTTGAGAATTGAGTTCATGTCAAGCAATGTTATGCTGTTGGATTGGTGTGCTTTTGATGTGGCGAGGGTTGGACTGAAGCTGGAGGAGTGGCACAGGATCAAACTGTATTGGGTGAAACTCTTCCTTATACATTAATAAAGCGTTTATTCCTTTTCTCATATTCTTGTTCATATCTATGATGATTATGTGTTTCAATGCCTTCGATTCCATTGATTTATAGTAGATAGATTATGTATGCTTTGATTGTTTGTTGTTTCTGTTTCTATTGACACAGGTACCTATTGAGCGAATTTAGTTCAAGTGGGAGCGATGAGAGAAATTCAAAGGGGATTAAGCAAGCAAAAGACTACAAGTAAGTTCCTTCATCTCATTTATCTACTATAGGAAAAGGTTAAACTACTTTCTTTTTGTTGTTCTAGGTGTAACTACTCACCTAGGGAAAATGTGTTTATTCGTAGATTCAAATTCCATATAACAAATTGGCAACCATACTGGGGAACGACTGTCATTCCTGGTAGTTTACCTCATCATATTACACCCTAGTAGACTTTGCTTGATTTCATTGATCTTATTTCAATCATTTTGAAGTGTTTTTGGTCAAAAAGTGTGCTTGAATGTCTCTTGATTTGACTCTCTGGCACCAGAGCAGTGTTGGTCTTGACACAGTGCATTGCAAAGCAGCCTTAGATTACAGACAGTGCACTGTCTACCACTCTAGCCTATGCTGATCTCTCTTAGTCTAAAAAACTCACTTTTGGCTTGATTTTTCCAAAGTTGCTTCTGTTTTGGTTTGCTGAAGAATCAATGTTTCTTATGGTTTTGAAATCAAGTTGTATTTCTCCTCCTAGCCCTACTTTGGCCTTGATTGTTTAGTGTTTTTTAAATGATTTCTTTAAGATTATCAATTCATTGTAAAAGTTAGCTTATATTAGATTAATCTTTTCTGAAAAAGAAGTGTCGTAAAGTCTTCATTTCTTTAAAAAAGGAACTATCGTAAAGTCTTTGTTTCTTGTGAAAAGTATTGATTGATTCTTTGTGCATCTAGTTTCCCTTTGTTCATCTAAACATTAAGGGAAATGAAAAGAAAAAAATTCATTATGCATTTAGAGGTTTGTGTGTGCTTGTAGGAATAATATAGGGAAAGTTGCATTAGATGTGCTCTATGCTCTTTGATCAAACATTCTGGTTGCTCTATCCCTTGTAGTTAAGGTTTTTGTTATTCAAATAAAATGAAAATAATGTTTCTCATCATAGTTGCATTCTAGGAATTTCAAAGACATCATGCGGTGAACCTGAAAGACAAACTCCTAAACAAGATCAACTTAAAATTTATCTCAATTAACCTAATGGAGCATTGTAACTTAATGCATAACATTTAGAGGTCTAGGCTAGAGACGTGTTCTATCGTCGCTAAACATGACAGCTATCGCTAATTGTCTGCGATAAATTCCGAGTGTGATACCTCATTCCACATACGTAAGTATATCGTAGCTCATCCATGTACTTTCGGGTATATAGGGCGGTGTTATAGTATGAAAATTATAAAGGAATGCTCTCACTGTGCAGTTTCGCATTAGACAACGCTAACACAGATTGGGCCTCCATGTACTTTCAGGTATATATGGGAAGAGTACATTAGGTTGCTATCCATCCATAGGTAACCAAGTCGGCAACCTTGTATACTATGATACACCAAAAACAACATTCGGGGAGAGTGTCTACACGTATGTTAAGTCCTTGGTTTACTGAGACAATATATTGTAGTTCACAGTTACTTGGTAATCCTTTTGCCTAGATTATCCCTCTTTTGTTTTATTATGTTATTTTGATTAAAATTAAATTAAATGGCCACGGATAACATCC
Source organism: Pinus taeda (assembly GCA_000404065.3). NCBI lineage: Eukaryota > Viridiplantae > Streptophyta > Pinopsida > Pinales > Pinaceae > Pinus > Pinus taeda. The sequence continues at coordinate 14,751 of APFE030418587.1, forward strand.
TCCATGTCACTCCTTATTTGATCTTAGGTTGAGACATATGGCAATAATTCTGGAGTCCACTGATCAAGGAATTCCTTTTGATGGGAATCCTAGTCCTTTTCCTCCTTTTAGAAATATTTGTGCTCCATATATGGCTACATTATCCCTTCCAGAATTTACCATTGGCTTGCCAGTATGGTTGTTTTCAACCTCCTTGGTTCAAAATGTTGTGATTTCTTTGCAATCAAGTACTCCTCCACCTAGACAAAATCAACCTCCAGTTGATCCTAAAGTTGACCCTTTACCTTCTTCATCGGTTATTTCTTCCTCCCCTTCTTCCTCTTCGCCTGGTGAAAGTATTGACACTAGTAACCAAGTGGATAAGAAGAAGAAGAAAGGGAAGAAGAAGAAGAAGAAGAAAATTCAGCAAGGGTCAACCAAGAAAGCTTCGAATGCAACTTCTTATGAGAAACTGTCCGATAAGCCTCACAAACTTCAATATCCTTGCAAACATTGCACGAGAGACCATCTTTTCCAAAACTGTTTTGGTATTCCTCAGATCTTAGAAGAATGGTCTTCTCGTTCACATCATCCTATGTCATCAATTTCCGGAGATCATGTTGGTGACACACCATCAACTAGTGGTAGTAAAGTTCATGGAAAGAAGGGTAAATTTAAGTTTCCATGTAGGTTATGCAAAGAGAATCACTCCATTCACCTTTGTCCCTATCTGGATGAAGCCCAAAAAGTGTTGGATAATCATCTTGCTTCTCTGCAACAACTTCCATCTAGTTACATGAGACTCTCCCTTAATCCTTCACTAGTTGATGAAGTGATTGACCCAAATCAACCGTCGGTCAAATCCACTCTCTCTAAATGTGAATCCCATGAGTCTATACTTGATCAATAATAGGTCGAGGAAACAGTTGACCCGATTTCACCTTCAATTAATCATACCTTTCCCTTAGAGAGTGAGTATGATACCACTCAGGTTCTTTTCGTTTCTTCAGATTCCAATGAGCATGGAGGCAACCCTCCTGTTCCATCAAGACAGGAGGAAAATCCTCATATTCTCGTAACTCAAGGGGGCAATTCTCTCGTTCTTATGATACCCCCTCTAAGTAGTCTGGTCACTTCTTTTGATTGGAATCGACTGGAAGGATGCCATCTTCCTTCTTATGTACCTTTCCAGATCATACTACAGGTTTATAATATGATTGTATCTAGCACTATTATAGATGAAGGTGCATCTGTGAGTATCCTTTCCTCCATTGCTTGGTAGGTGCTCGGTTCACCACTACTTGTGCATGTTACCCAAAATCTGTTGGCTTTTAATAGAGGAACCAGTCAACCATTATGAATCCTTCCTCAACTGCCTATTACTTTGGGAGGAAAAATTATTTATCTCAATGTGATGGTAGTACCATGCCCTTTAGATTACAATTTACTTCTTGGGGGTGACTATGTTTATAACATGGGAGCTATTATTTCAACACTCTTTTGAGTGATGTGTTTCCCACATGAAGGCAGAATTGTCACCGTTGACCAGCATTCATTTCCCAGTCCAAATATGGCTTCCAGTCAAGCATCTTCCCTAAATGGTCATTTTGTCCCAATGGTATCTTCCCCGCCATGGGTCAATTATGTGGCAACCCATTCCATGCCTACATCAACTAACGATCAATTTCGTGATGTTGTGCATTATGTATTGGGGGCATTGGAACCAGATCTCTCTAATGGATTCCTTGCTACATATCCCTTCCAGAGCATTGTTCTCCCATATGATGAGAACCTTTTGGAAGTCATGACCTCTTATGAGTCGTGATCAAGGAATCATGATCATAGTTCCTTGTCTTGTGTCAATCTCATTAAAAAATGAAACAAGGAATATGAGGATAGTTCTTTTACTATGTCAACCTCATTAAAAAATGAAATAGGCCCCAGAGCATAGTTCCTTGTCTTATCTCAAGCTTGTTAAAAAATGAAATAAGGAATCTGAGTAGAGTTCATTGTCTTGTGTCAAGCTCATTAAAAAATGAAACAAGATCCCCTATAGCAAAGTTCCAATTCGAGTCTTTGATTAGATCTCGTAAAATCCCAGTCGAGTCTTTCACTTGATCTCGTAAATGAACTTTCATTATATCCACCTGATAGCCATGAGTAGTCTACTTAGGTGAATGTAATGAGGCTTGGGGGACATGCACCTAGAATCAAGTCATTATGTTGGGGGCATGCAAACCAATCTCAAGCATAGTTTCTCATTTCAAGCTTGTGTAAACATGAAACTGAATCCAAGTATAGTTTTTCATTTCAAGCTTGTGTAAACATGAAAATGAATCCAAGCATAGTTCCCTATGGTTCAAGCTTGTGTAAAAATGAACCCATCTCCATTTTAACCTTGGTGATTGCCATTCTATCAGCCTCGTCTGTCAGATGAGCCTTGGTTTTTCTCCTTCCATCGTCACTATCTGCTTGGCTGATCATACGCTTTCACTTGGTTGTTTTACCCTTTTTGAGGAACAATTGCAATGAGTGGTCTTATTAGCCAACCTCTTCACATAAATCAACATGTTTTGAGAAGTTCCAACATCACCGAAACCAGTTGCTATCCTAGACACCACTCGTTCCTCTAAGTGGAGTCCTCTTTAAGCTCTTTTTAGACTCTTGAAACATGAAAAGATTGTCGAGTGCTTGTCCTTTTCAGCTCGTAAACAGGTTGGAAATGACATCTACTCAGTATAAGTTTAACCCTTTTCCGGACTGAGATAGATTACTTACGAAAAAGGAATACGTTGATCGAACATGGTCAATAGGTTCACTCTTGTATTATTTTACACTTTTTTGGACTTGAGAGACAAATTTACAAAAAAGAACTTGTGAAATTTTGTTTTTGTCCCCTTTCAAACTCTCTAACATGAAAAGGATCGAGTTCTCATGGTCGTTAAATTCGTTAAAGCCTCAAATAGTGACAAACTTGTCCATCACAACAAGACTGAGTTTCACCTTCACTAGACTCGTTAAAACATCACATAGTGATGGGTTCACCCGAAGGGTGGAATTATACTTCAAGCATATGTTATCCTCCTCAAGCTTGTTAAAAAATAAAGAGGTACTAGTCAGCAATGACTGGGGAAAATGGGAAAAGGGATAAATCACTTTATGGTAGCAAGTCACTCTTGAACATGACACCTTCACTTCATCTCCATGACAATTTGGGTTGGGTTATCTGCTTGATGGTTATCATACCTATGGTCTATCACACCATCCATCACTTTGATTTTGGGTCAATGTTGCCAATTTATTTAGTGTCGCTGACATGTTCAAGAGAAGTCACTCAGTAAGTTTCATCCTTTACAATACTTATAAACCTTCATTTTCATGACTGCCATTCCTGAACCTTGTGTCATTAGTTAAATTTTGTCTTCAAAATCATTACATTCGTTTCATGTCGTTGATGGGGGATATATCAAGGCCCTCCTGCAATGAGTCGCTTCTTGTCGACATCAACACATTATCTAGGAAGTTGACTTAGAAACACCCTTCCAGTACCTTGGGGCTTGAATACATCAATGGCAAGTTTCTTGCTTCCAGTGACAGGTTGACATCATTGGCCTTCAATTGAAAGACTTTGTATGGTGTTCAACATCAAAACATCTATTCACACCATCCAAAATGTATTGCAATACCTTGATAATCATTATCATTATTAGTGATCTCTCTCACATCTGTTAACAACTTACACCATTGGCTGGTAATCAAATGGTGTCTTCCCATGTTCGACTTCAAATCACATTTTCACATGGTTAGGCTCGTACTTGAGTGAATGATTGGACGAGATAGAAGACCTCAGATCTAGTTTCACCCATCCGAGCTGTGATTTCAGGATAGTACTAAATCATCTGTACGATGGCTTTACATAGATGGTCTTCCTATCATGGGTCTATATCTATAGACGATTATCTGATTTATGTACATGTAATGAAAATTTTATATGTTGAGCATGGGTATGCCTTCCCTTAGAAATTCATGAAAAGTTCAAAATATCATGATGTTATGTACTATAATCGATGCAGGTCACCGTTCGCTTCAAATCCTCTCTGTCACATCATAAAGCATATCACTCGACATTATCATTTTTCGACTTCATTATTTAGGGGGAAACTGTTATAGGTCTATTTGGGAACATCACTCCCGACATTCAGATCAGTACAATTAGGGTTCATCAAACCCTAATTCAGTTGTTACATGCCCTAGACAAGTCATCTCATTGAATGCTTCCATCCATGAAAGTTTCCTAGCCTAAAGCCTTGCTGAAATGCCTCCTTAGGACACCAACATAGCCTTGGTCAGGGGTAATTGTGATGCTGAGTAGGCAAGCACATTCAAGCCTACATTGTAGTGCACTTAGGCCCTCTTTGACTTGCGTTGGGCGAGATTGAGCGAAATTTGCATAGGGTTCTGGGAATATTCCTTGATTCTAGATCATTCTAGAAGGATCCCATCTCTTATCTCATCCTATGAGCTCAAATTTGGATAGGCTATGGACCAGTTAACCTCCTACCCTCTCATACCTTGCTCCGTGGAAACTAATTCCAATTTTGGAAGGCCATTGAATACCCTCATTTATGACAAAACCACCTCTATTTCCCTATAAATTGAGCACTCATCACAGTGATCAAGGGGCTAGAATTTGAAGTTTTTAAGGAAATTCTGTTGGTTTGAGAATTGAGTTCATGTCAAGCAATGTTACGCTGCTGGATTGGTGTGCTCTTGATGTGGCGAGGGTTGAACTGAAGCTGGAGGAGTGGCACAGGATCAAGTTGTATTGGGTGAAACTCTTCCTTCTACATTAATAAAGTGTTTATTCCTTTTCTAATATTCTTGTTCATATCTATGATGATTATGTGTTTCAATGCCTTCGATTCCATTGATTTATAGTAGATAGATCATGTATGCTTTGATCGTTTGTTGTTTCTGTTGACACAGGTACCTATTGGGCGGGTTTAGTTCAAGTGGGAGCAACGAGAGCAATCCAAAGGGGATTAAGGAAGTGAAAGAGTACAAGTAAGTTCCTTCATCTCATATATCTACTATAGGAAAAGGTTAAACTACTTTCTTTCTATTGTTCTAGGTGTAGCTACCCACCTAGGGAAAATGTGTTTATCCATAGATGCAAATTCCATATAGCACCCAGAGTAGTGTACAACACTCTCCTATGACCCATACAGAGACATATAACATACCAAACTAGCACAAAAAACCCTTACTACATACCTCAGAAATGCAGCATAGTTTCTGTAAGGGATCCACTACATAACCATTCCAAGACTCATCCTTTAGGCCATCTAACAAGTTGCATGAAGACCTTAGATACATGCGGCCCAACTCCTTAAGAAATATGCACTCAACAATAGTCTAAAAGCCTCCACAAACTTGTCTTCTTGGCCTTGGACTTTGTTGTCCTATTTCATATGTATTTGATGATTGACATGGATATGAATTATGCCTCACACTTGACCTATATTTATATGCATCAAGTGGCTCCAATGACTCTATATTTTGGAACCACTTTGACCTCAATTCAACTTTCCCAACTAGACAAATCAAACCATCATATATTCAAAAATTCATATCTCAACTTCTACAACTTCAATTTCGACGATTTTCATTATGTTGGATTCTCCTTGCCATCCTCTATCATCTCCATCCATCACATGTAGAAAAATTTCCATGGTTTTGGCCCAACAACTTTGGGTGCAAAACCCCAAGCTTGGGTTTCAAGCCCACAAGGCCACTTGTGGAGCTTCTTCCTCCAAACCTTCAATCCTTAAGGCTTGGAGTATCTCCCAAGCTAAAAAAATCAACACTCCCTCTTAGCGAGGAAGGTACTTCCAAGACTAGGAAGTAATCATCATCATCTGATGACACTAGCCCATCTAGAATCCATCACTTCAACATTCTTTTTAGAATGAAACCAAAAATCTCGCTAGTGCCCCTGCCTCATCAAATCTGAACCTGAAGATCCAAAACCTCCATAGGATGGTTCCTATGAGGCTAGACTCACTGTGAGCCTACACGGTCTGCATTAGCTCAGTCCTACAAGCACTCATCCTCTTGGATCAAATGCAACTCGTGAAAATATTTCCAATCTCGGATATACAACATCACGATCTGATGAAGACTTTAGCTTGCCAATTTGTAGTCCATCACATGAATCCATCTCAATCATACTGATCTCGTCCATGCCAAAGAAATCCTCGAGTTGTCCCAACCATCCATGGAAAATCAATGGAAGTCCATGATCAATAATTTTCCCTACAACAAATTGTTGTTCACTAGGCTCTCCACCAATCCACCAGAACTCCTAGTCAATCTCGTTGTCAAGCTAGCCAAGAACACATCTCCATGTCTTCAACTGAACCATCTACTCCATGATCTAGAAACTCACAACTCCCTCTGAGTTGCTTTGTTGTGCACACTTTGATTCACTGTCCCTCAAAGTAGCTCAAACACGCTCTGATACTTATACTACCAAAGCAAGGATCACAACGAAGCTACTTGCATAGTGGAATATACACATCAATAAATCTACTAGTGCACAAAATTTACACAACTTTTAACACAAATATCTACAATAACCCAACTTAGTTATATTAATCAACCTAAATAATACAACAGTTTAGGGATCTCGTACCAGGGATAATGGCCCTCATACATCCATTGATAAAAGACATACAAATTAAAACTAGGGCTTGGTGTCTGTTGTGATGACCACCAATTTGCCCATACAAGATACTCTGACCATCTAGCAGATGTAGATATCCTCACAGTTGCCTTAGTCATACCCTTTACACATCTGTAGAAATTCTCACTATAGATCCCCTGATAATGCAATGTAACTAAAGCAAAATACTTGATCTACTTCTACAAACAAACTTGCAGAAGCTTAATCGATTTTGAGCAAGATCAAATAGAACACATATAACAGATGAAGAAGAAATCAATCACACATGAACATAGAAGAATACTCTAGGGAAAGCCTCAACTAAAAACCTCGATCTCTGTATTATCATACAAGTGGAAATATCTCAGGATTACACAAAGCTTTAGCTCACAAGCCATCCAGCTCTCAGTACAATCCCTCATTGTTGCTCATAGACAGAATAGACAACACATATGCCTTCCTTCAGTCCTCCAAGCCTCCTATTTCCTTGCTCAGTTTCTCATGGGTCCTCAAGCTACCACCTGTGTGTAATAATTCCTCACACACAGCTCTAACCTCTGAAATAATTGTGCAAACCTCAAGGAACGAATTCCTTCTGCATGAAAGAGATATCCTCATGGGAATATTCTTACAACTGATAATACATTGTCCCAACCTTTGATCTTAGTTGGGTCTCTGTCTGAATTGAAATGCATGAGTTATTTATGAGAGAATATTCGGTTATCTAAAGTACACTAGTTGCATGCATGCATGCATTGACTAACTAAAATCACAACCAGTTCCACAAACTGTTGGAACTAATCTAACTAGACTTAACTTAGTTAACTGAGCTAACTAATTACAACTCAAATACAACTCATCCTTATCTCCTTAATTAAGGGATAACTTCCTCAATCAAAGGGATAATTGTTGCATGTCTTCACATAGACTTCATGTTTGATTTTCTCCAACTAATTAACTCAAGATGAATTAATTAATTATTTTACAAACAATTGCTGAGATCAAATTTTAATTTTAATTTAGGGACTAATTAAAATTGGAATGTATCCCGAAGTGATATTTATAACAATGCTATTTTTAGCATTTCTTCTTGCTATTTTCAACACTCCCTCTCAACAAGAAAGGCATTCAACTTGAACCCAATCTTGAACCTTTGGAATGTTCTACATGCAACACTTATCTCAAGTGTTGTTGCTCCAGCAACTCTAGAAACACAAAAAATATCCAACCTGAATCAAAATGATGCCTCTGTCATCAAAGTCTCTGACTGTTATTGCCTTTGTCGACTGAAAACTATTCACCTCTATTCTCTTCAGTATCTGACTGCTCTAGCCTCTGTCACTTTGATCTTTGACTGAATCAATCACACTGATTCCTCCTGCTGCATCCGTGCTACTATTGGTCTTATCTCCCAACACTGCATCCGCACTGCACCTCCTCTCATCATGTTGCATTTGCTGCCCACTGTTGCACTGCAACTCAGTTATTGAGAAGTAAGCAACTGATCTCCCAACTGACCTCCTTGTTGGGATAGAAACACCCTCTAATGTTGAAGCTCCCGCTGCCGCTCCATCCGCATCTATCTCTACCCACTCATCTAGTCCTGCTACTCCTTACGGGGCTCCCGTACTAAGGTCTAATCAAAGAGGTTGGGTACCGCAAGGATCCTACCCCTATTTCAACCTTCTTGAGACTATCACTTCACATCGCTCCACCTCACACCTGGAGGTATGGTTGCATGTGATCCCTCTGCTGACTTCTCCAATTGTGGCTCCTCCACAATTGTCTGAGACTTCTTCTGGCATTGCATGTTGAGAGGTAATGTACTCTCACTCTCAACCTCCAAGTCTCTAACATTTTCCTTGCTCCTCAAGGCTTTGCATGCATCTTGAAACTCAAGAGCATACAGGTTATGTACCTGTGAACTGATCTGTTTCACCTATTGCATGGTGATGTGTCCATGGAAAACCTTTCCCTTACTAAATACAACATCATAGCCTTTGTCCTCCACCATCGCGATCAATACCAAGTTCTTCTTCAATCCAAGCACTTACTTCACATCTGTCAAGGTGATAGAAGCTCCATGCTCCCTTTGAAAAGAAGCTATGTCCACTCCTGAAACACTATACCTTTCATCGTCACCCAACTCTATGAGTATCTTAAGGTCTTTCTCCTCTAAGGTACTAAATAAACTCTTATCGTCGGTCATGTGGAATGAGGCTCCACTGTCAAGAAACCCACCACAACCCATCATCGATGAAACCATGCATGCGATGAGGGTAAAATCCAATTTGAACTAAGAGGCCAATGCCTCACCTTCAGATCCTTCTAAGGATCCCTTCTTGGATTTATTCTGTGGACAATTAGTTGCATAATGGCCCACCTCATGACAATTAAAGCATCACACTTTAGATTTGTCAATCTTCTTCCCACCATGGGAAGAACTCAATTTGGAATGGGAAGCCTTCCCTTTCCCTTTCCTCGCCTTACTTGCTAAGGCTAGATTTTCTTCATCATCATGCTTTGATGAAGGACCATCTTTAGTGCTTCTCCTGCATCAAATCTGACCACAATCATTCCCAATCTGGCAGTTTCTCTCTTCCATTCACTGAGTCTTGGTAGCTATGCAAACTCTTAGGAAGACTGAGGAGAGCAAGACTCACCATGTCATCATTGGCTGTCATGATTCCTACACTTCCAAGCTCATCTTTGTAGATGGTGAGCTTGTTCAGATACATAGAGATCGTGTCACCCTTTTCAAACTTGATTTTCCGAAGCTTGTCTTTTAGCGCCAGCTTCCTCTGATCGTTTTTGTTTTGATATTGATCCTTCAATGTCTTCCAAATTGAAAACGGTGTCTCCTTCCCATGGAGACTTGAGACAATATGGTCTCAAACCCCCTCCAGAAGAATCCTCTTCGCTCTCGCCACACATTTCTTCCATTCCGCCAATTCTTGGGCATTAGTTGTTATTGGCTTGGGGACTTCTTGATCAATGAATTCCTTCAACCCGTTTTCCTCTAATACCGTTTCCATGCGATCCTTCTAGGCTATGTAATTTTAGCTACCATCTAGGACATACTCGAGTCTCAAGCCATTGAACGCCATTGGTGAATTTTGAGATGTGATAAGAAATCGATTATGTACCTACAATCAAGAACTTCAACACTTCAAATTTCTCCCTTCTTTGTATAGTGTTCTCCGCTTTGATCACCTTTGCTATGATACCATGTAGAAATTCTCACCGTAGATCACCTGATAATGCAATGTAACTAAAGCAAAATACTTGATCTACTTCTACAAACAAACTTGCAGAAGCTTAATTGATTTTGAACAAGATCAAATAGAACACATATCACAGATGAAGAAGAAATCAATCACACATGAACACAGAAGAATACTCAGGGGGAAGCCTCAGCTAAAAAGCCCGATCTATGTATTATCATACAAGTGGAAATATCTCAGGATTACACAAAGCTTTAGCTCACAAGCTATCCAGCTCATAGTACAATCCCTCATTGTTGCTCATAGATAGAATAGACAACACATTTGCCTTCCTTAAATCCTCCAAGTTTCTCCTCGATCCTCAAGTTGCCACCTGTGTGTAATAATTCCTCACACACTGCTCTAACCTCTGAAATAACTACGAAATCCTCAAGGAATGAATTCCTTCTGCATGCAAGAGATATCCTCATGGGAATATTCCTGCAACTGATAGTACACTGTCCCATCCTTTGATATCCACTGGGTCTCTGTCTGAACTGACATGCATGAGTTATTTATGAGATAATATTTAGTTATCTGAAGTACACTAGTTGCATACATGCATGCATTGACTAACTGAACTCACAATCAGTTCCATAAACTGTTGGAACTAATCTAACTGGACTTAACTCAGTTAACTGAGCTAACTAATTACAACTCAAATACAACTCATCCTTATCTCCTTAATTAAGGGATAACTTCCTCAATCAAAGGGATAACTTTTGCATGTCTTCACATAGACTTCATGTTTGATTTTCTCCAGTTAATTAACTCAAGATAAATTAATTAATTATTTTACAAACAATTGTTGAGATCAAATTTGAATTTTAATTCTCAATTTTAATTTAGGGACTAATTAAAATTGGAATGTATCCCGAAATGATATTTTTAGCATTTCTATTTTTTTCTATTTCCAACAGAGTTGGTGTATATACTAAAATGCTATTTATAGCAATGCCATTTTTAACATTTCTATTTTTAGCGTTTCTTGTTGCTATTTTCAACAACATCTGCCCAGTCCTTCAGCTCTCCATCTACAACATCTGCCTCTATTAATCCTCTAATTCCATCTGGCCACTGAATCTTGGCTAAACCATATGCTTTCTAATTGACCATTCATCCATCAACACATCAACACATCGAGACTCTTCTTGAGTTGTTCACAACTCTGCTTGTGAAAAAATCACGACTGCCCATTGTTGCTCCTCATTTATTTATGGACTTCATCCCACTATATTTTTCTTGTGTTACTCCAATGAAGACTAAAATAGGGCACAAAGCACTACCACCTATCACCGTAAGATTCCCATCTCTCACAATGAACATGGGCTAGGAGGATTGTCCAACTTCTAATGTAGATATCCTTCTCCACCTGCAAGTTTAGTGCTACTCAAACCTACTCCTAGTTGATTAGAGCCTTCAGCTCTTCTTTTGTCACTCTAGCAACCACCTAAGTCCATGAAGATGGTGCACATCGGGCTCCAACTTGGGCACTATCACACTGTCCTCCAACAGACCATAAATTCCCAATCCACTTTCCACACTTGGTCCACTCTTATGCTTCCCTCCAATAGACTATGAGTGACCAATCCTTGTTGTAGCATCTACTCCTAGTTAGGGCATCTAGTCACCTAGGAAACCCTTCCTCTTGTCTACCAATGGACTGTTGAGAAATCCATTAAGAAGGAAGATTAATTTATTTCTCTTATCCTGACATTATATTGTGATGCTTCATTATTAGTTTTTATTCTTTCAATTTATCTTGTTCTTATCATCAAGACTAATGCCAAATAATATACAAAGGAGGACACAATAATTTAGGCACATAGCTAGGTAAAAATCCCTACATAGGAGAAAACCCAGTCAAGAATTATTCCTTTAGTAGATTCAAAACAAAACATACCAAAGACTACTTCCATCCATCAAGTCAACCTTGTTACGTCATACTTTAGTTCTGTGGTAGTTCAATCATACTTTGTTCCTATAATAGGCTATGCAACAACCTTCTTCATGCCTAAGATCCTAATTATGCTTCGATCTAAGGCAACCTTCTTCATACTTTGATCTGAGCTATTCCAAATATTCTTTGATCTTGTGGTGGAAACATTCATATGATGACATTATATGCTTTGATCTTGTAGTGGTGGGACACAGTCCTTCAAAAAACACAGTCCTTGGTCCTGTAATGATAGTTCATTTCTTAAGTTCTGTAATGACAACCCAATTCTATGGTACTGTAACGTTAGCCCAAGTTTCAGTATTGTAATGATAACAAACACTGTAATATAGTCATGTCTCGTTCCCAAGTTTCAGTCTTGTGGTGGAAACCTAGGCTTCGGTTTGTAATGGTGGTAGCCCAAACATGCCTCGGTCTTCTTATCCAAATTATCTTCCACTGTGATACCCAAACTTCCTCACTGATATTCTTTGAACTTTTGTATTTTCTCCCCTTGTTGAGCGAAGTCTTCACTCCTATATATAGTTGATTTCCATAGTAAATGAACCGACATGAATTTGTTTGAGAAGCCAAATTGTAGAGTATTTATTTGGAGGCCAACAACAAGGTGACTTGATGGAGGATTTATTTTGACAAAATAAATTTGACTTTGACTTAAATAAAAAATCTAAAGCCTACAATGGAGGATTGACTTATGATAATTGCCCCAAGCATGAAACCCATGCTTTAATAAGTCAATTTAATTTATAATAAAAATTTTCTTTCTTTCTTTTGATAGATATATTTCACTATGACTCAAGTAAAATTATGAAGACCGAACCTAGTTACATTATTCAACACTCCCTCTTAACTAGGGGGTATTCATACTTACATATGTCTATAGAGGTACATGGAAGATCTCAAAACACATGATCTATGAAGAGTTTAGGCACACCCAATGCCACAAACTAGATTCCTGACCAGGGCAATCTATCTAGGTGGGACTAAGATGGAATAAAGTTTTCAGCCAGTCTAGGTACCATCGGGCTTGCTTACTAACCATTAACCCAGGGATCTAGGTGCATATTCAAGGTTAGAGCTCCATGACCAACACCACCCTCCCTCTTAAGGATCTAGACATCAATACATATGCCAGCCAAATGTCCTCGGAGGAATTTTACACACACAGTGGCTCAACACATCAAATCTCTCTAACCTCAAGAATGTTATTCAAAAACTTTGAGTGATTTACCTTAATAGTCGCAACCCCAATCCGTAACAAACTTTCAAATACTCATGAGTAAATAGAAACCTTTGGGGTCTTTTGAATTATTAATGTTGCCTCACAATTCATCACAGTAGGACTTTAAGGCTTCCCAAACAAATCTTGACAAAGGTTTCCTCAATCATTCAACTTCCTTTTCTACTTCACAAGCAACAACCAAATCCTGCTTTCCTTCTTTCAGCGGCACCTTAATATTCATTCTCCAATTTCTTCTTCAAGGTATCGATCCATTATGACTATAATATGCTCTCCCTCTCAACTTGGGAGATATACCCTAGCTTTTATCCAGGCTCTTTCTTAACTTAGGGAGATCAACTTCTTTTTATTTCGTCGGAGAATCTTTCATTGCTTATACCTTCTTATAATAGTCATCTTGATCATCATCATTCATATGAATTCCTTCATCATGCTTGCCAATCAATTCAACTTTACTTACGAATATCTTCATCATCTTCAAGATTATGTACCTGCACAACTTAAACAACAAGTACAACCAAATACATATAGAAGCAAGAAATTAACTACATCATAATCATACACTAACGGAAGCAATAGACCTTAGGCATTAAATACCTAAACATAGTTAGGTTCATAATCAATAGGAGACTATGCTTCTATACTTCAACTTCTTATTCGGTTTTTATCATAAACCCTATATCACATCATTTAAAGTAACTTAATCAAGATATTAGTGTCATTATATCTAGGGCTTCAATATTTCCTTTAGAGATATGACAAACTCTTCTATGACATATTGCAAATCCTAGAAGCATTTCAAACAAGTACAATGCATCTAACAACTTTAGATTTCATATGTTAGGCTTCTACTAAGATTTAATGCAAACCCTATATTCCATTAAAAACTAATCCTTAGATATCAATAATAAAAAACCATTCACAACACAATCTAAGGTTTCAACAATATGACCAACCTTTTGTAAACCCTATATTTTATCATCATAATTATATCCTGGAATATCAGACTTCTACTAGGGCTTAGTGACAAATCCTAGAACAATGAGCATCAACAATTAGGTTAGCACATGTACACATCTAGGATTTCATAGTCATACATAAGTATATCATAACAAAATATATCAATCGAACTCAAGGAATAGATATCAAGCACTAAAGTTAGACATATAATAATTCCAATCAGACTGGGGTTTCGATCAGGCTGTAAACATACACCTAGGGATTCATTCCCATGACATCATCTTTGACTAAAATAAGGGTCTTTCTTATCAAATCTACCAAACCCTAAAGATCTAGGGTACATAATACAAAAAACCCTAATCTTCCAAAAACTCTAAAGGTCACAAATATCCAACCCTAAAGGACTAGGGTTTCAAAACTCTAAACATGACATCGTTAGAACTTCTAAAATCAAAAGAGTATATTTTTCTAGATTTCATCAGTAACCCTAAGCAAACTAGGATTTTCACATTAGCATCGACTTATCCTTAGGTTAGGGATTTACAGAGAACCTTTTTAGGGTTCCACAAGAATCATCACATGTATAGAGAGGTTAGATTTATCTAATGATTAATCACCCACATAAGAGTCTTTATGATTCAGGGAGCTAGACACAACGAAGTTAGTAATGTAACACAAATTTCAAAAAATAATGAACGTACCTTTTATAGTAAGAGAATTTTATAAAGTGTATAGTCTAGGACATACCTAGAGATGTTCCTTAACAAACCTTGTAGGGATTCCTTGAAGTGTGCTTCTTTGAATTAAGTCATGATCTTTTATACCCGTAACAAATACTTCAAGATAAAATATGTGATACCAAGAACATGATGTTAATTCTCATTCTATATTTTCTATGCAGCAGTGGAGGATGGAATCCTAGGATAATATATATATATATATATATATATATATATATATATATATATATATATATATATATATATATATATATATATATATATATATATATATATATATATATATATATATATATATTATATTATATATATATATATATATATATATATATATCTATATATATATATCATATATATAATATCAAAAATCAAGTTATCCTTAATCATCACTAGGGTTTTACTTCTCATCCTAGATTACCTACAAACTTTAGAGACCAAAAACAAGGGTTTCTAATGAAGGACAACATAGAATAGGGTTATGGTTTCTCAGCTAGGGTTTTAAACAATTTAAACCTTACAAACCCTAAAAGAGATTTTAAAACCCTAATATAAATTAGTTTATATCTTATATGAATAAATGCAACTATACTTACCTCTAGAACGACTTACCTCGGTCCTTCATTTTGTTGTAATTGAAACATTGAAAAGATATTATGAAGAGAAATGCTCTACATAATGTGATTACTAGTGGCTCCATAACTCTTTAAACTTGGTATCAAATCAGTCATACTTTATTCACCAATATGAATGAAATATGCTTCTCATTTAATATTCCTTTATTGTAGAATAGTTTCCTTGCTTGCTATATTTTTATTTATTTGGGATCTTTCCTTTGGGATTTGGTTACCTTCTTTCAAGACTTTGTCACTGAGATGACTTGAAGGCTTTTAAATCTTTGATCTAATTTTTGGATTTGACTCACATCAAATATAGTATAGCAAGAATAGTTACCATCTGTAGTGGATAAAAGTCTTCAAGTCGTCATGACAGATATTTGTATTTGTAGTAGTAGCATGTTCTCATCTTTGGTGATTCCTTTTAGTGATTTAACTGTCGTTTCTACAATTTCGGCTTAATTATTGTCATCTATGAAAGGTAGAGTCATGTTTATGTTTATTACTTGCATCTTTGTATAGATTATCAGTCTTCTTTTTCATGATATCCATGTAAGACTACTTTCAGTTCTCTGAAATATAAATTTTGATCCCCTTCAAATGTGATTACAGACTTCGGTCTATCTAACTGGACCTTCGACCTTAACAAGTCTTGAAGTTTCGAAATTTTGATTACCCAATGAAATACTTCTTAGTTTATTCAACTGAGATTTGTCTTCCCCTTGTGATCTCACCTGAATCCCTTCTTAATGTGATGGAAACAATTTAATCTTCAAGTTTCCTTTTTCCTTCTCCTTATTCACCATAGCTTTGAAACCATGTTGAGAAATCCATTAGGGAGGAAGATTAATTGATTTATCTTATC
Source organism: Pinus taeda (assembly GCA_000404065.3). Lineage (NCBI taxonomy): Eukaryota > Viridiplantae > Streptophyta > Pinopsida > Pinales > Pinaceae > Pinus > Pinus taeda. Next base: position 31,093 of record APFE030418587.1, read on the forward strand.
ATGACATTATCTTGTGATGTTTCATTATTATCTTTTCTTCTTTCAATTTATCTTGTTCTTATCATCAAGACTAATTCCAATTAATAAATAGAGGAGGACACTAGACATAGGCATGCAGCTAGGACAAAACCCCTACGTAGGGGAAAACTCAGTTAAGAATTCTTCCTTCAGTAGATTCAAAACAAAATAGAGATAACCAAGACTCTCATAACCTAGACCAAAGACTACTTCCATCCATCAAGTCAACCTTGTTATGTCATACTTCAGTTTTGTGGTAGTCTGATCATACTTCATTCCTATAGTAGCCTATGTGGCAACCTTCTTCATGATTGAGATCCTAATCATGCTTCAATATGAGGCAACCTTATTCATACTTCGATCTGAGGTATTCTAGATGTACTTTGATCCTGTGGTGGAAGCATTCACTTGTAGTGGTGGCACATAGTCCTTCAACAAAACACAGTCCTCGATCCTGTAATGACACTTTAGTTCTTCATTTTTGTAATGATAGCCTAGTTCTATGGTTCTATAATTTTATCCAAGTTTCAGTCCTGTAATGATAACAAACAATACAATACAGTCATGTCTCATTCCCAAGTTTCGGTCTTGTGGCGGTATCCTAGACTTCGGGTTGTAACGTTGGTAGCCAAAACATGCCTCAACAACAATTAATTTGGAGGCCGACAACAAGGTGACTTGATGGAGGATTTATCTTGAAAAAATAAATTTGACTTTGAATTAAATAAAAACCTTAAAGCCTACAATGGAGGCTTGACTTATCATAACTGACCCAAGCATGAAACCCATGCTTTAATAAGTAAATTTAATTGGTAATAAAAAATATTTTTCTTTCTTTTGATAAATATATTTCATTATGACTCAAGTACAATTATGAAGACTGAACCAAGTTACATTCTTCAAAACAGACTTCACAAATTGTCCTCTTCTAGGACACCCATCCAACTAGCATTCAACCATCAAACAAGGGTCCATCTACAACTCATTGTCGTTGTCTCCTTTCCTTGATTTTTGTGCTTCTAGAAGATTGGTTAAAGCACACAAACTTTCCTAAACCTTTGCTCCAAACCTCTGCTAACTTCTCAAACTAGGATACCACCTTTGTTTTCCTTCCAAGCCTTCAAAACACCGTATTAGGGCACGTGGATAATCCTCAACGCACCCTAAAACAACCTGCTCACAACAACAAGATGAATCTGCCCCAAACTCAAGGAGAATGTCTCTGTTTATACTGCGACCTCCCTTCAATAGTTGTGGCTCAGTGAGGAGAACCTCACGAGCCTAGAAATAACCTTGCTACAATTTTTTACATACAACACTCTCTTGCAGCCCATATAGAGACATAACATACCAAACTAGCACATAAAACCCTTACTACATACCTCAGAAATGAGGCCTAGATTTTGCAAGGGATCCTCTCCATAGCCATTCCAAGACTCATCCTCTAGGCCTTCTAACAAGATTCCTGAAGACCTTAGATACCTGCAGCTTAACTCCTTAAGAAATACACACTCAACATTAGTCCAAAAGCCTCCACAAACTTGTCTTATTGGCCTCAGAATTCCCTGTCTTATTTTAAAGGTCTTTGATGATTGACATGGATGTGAATTATGCCTCACACTTGACCTATATTTATATGCATCAATTGGTTCCAATGAGTTTTTCTTTGGGCACCACTTTGACCTCAAGACGACTTGCCCAACTAAACAAATTAACCCATCATATCTTCAAAATTTCATATCTCAACTTCTAAAACTCAAATTTCAATGATTTTTATTGTGTTGGATTCTCCTCGCCATCCTTTATAATATCCATCCATCGCATGTAGAATATCTCCATGATTATGTCCTAACAACTTTGGGTGCAAAACCCCAGGCTTGGGTTTCAAGCCCACAAGGCCACTTGTGGAGCTCCTTCCTCCAAACCCTCGATCCTCAAGGATTGGAGTACCTCCCAAGCTACAAAAATCAATAGTTAGAGGTTACTTGTTTTGATTACATATGGTCAGATGTTTTGATGCTATTGTCATTATGTTTTCTTGATGCTAAGGCATGTTCCAAAGATTATTGATTTATGTTGCAGAACAACAAGAGGTATGTTGCAATGTGAATGCAGAAGATGTGTGATTAGAGTTAATGTTGGACATTAGATAAACCAACACTCCACGTGTGTTTCATGACATGTGCTTAACCGCCTCTCGTGGATCCATTAACTCTGGCGATGTGTCCGTTTACCAACACCTATGGGTTTTGGTGTAATGGAAATCATGATTCCAATAAGTGGTATCAAAGCCAAAGGTCTTGAGTTTGAATCACACCTAGGTCGCGCTAGGGTGAGTTTATTGGACATTGGATAAACCAATGCTCCCTGTGTATTTCATTACGTGTACTTAACCAAATCTCGTGGATCCATTAACTTTGGTGATTCATCTATTTACTAACACCTGTGGGTTAGTGTGTAATGGGAATCATGATTCCAACACTTAATAGTAGAACATAGGTGGAATGAAGAAGTTGTGATGCAAGGAAATGGAAAATTTTTGTGTAAAGTTGATTAAAGGTTGATTAGAGGTTCTTTCAATGTTGTGATGCAAGAGGAATTTGGTTGTGTAGTCATCAAAGTGGCTTATATTAATTATATTAATTGAATATTTTGAAATTTATCTTATGTATTTTAATATTTAAAAGTTGAATGAGTTTGGAAATGTTGGGCATAGGACAACTTGGCCAGATTTTAGGCAAGGAATCTGAATTTTTTGGGCAGAGTGCGCAGTAGAAAGGATGTCGCGGAGTGCGAAGTGGACCACACATCAGATCAGTGGAGCACAACAAGGACCACACAAAAAACTCACCGTGCAGTATAGGGGCTTCGCAGCGAAGCCCCTCCCTTTTTGTAAAAGCATATAATATTGTAAAAGTTGAATGGTTTCGAACCATAGTCCCTTGCATTTTGGAAACCATGGTATTGGGTCCATGGTAATGTAGCATGTAATCCCTCAATGTAATAGTATATATAGGGATGAATAATAAAGAAGGAAGGCATATTGAATCATAATTGGATCCTCATTAGGGGACTTTTGAGGTCTAAAATGGGCCTCCTAAGAAAGTTGTACAACCAAAATAAACTTTATAAGAACCAATAGGATTCATGATTCAGGGATCTTTTGCTTATAGATGCATTAAAAGAATCACATGTAGAAATTGTAGCTTAACATAGAAATTTAATGTGCACATGAGAGAAGAAGAAGAAACACATAAGGCATGAAAGAAGACAACAAGACTTGATAACGAGTTCGTCCAAATTACTACGTCTCCGGGCTCTACTTGATCAATGGGGAGGCCTTCATTCATTAAATGGCATGAAAAAGAAGAGAATACAATCATCAGTTACATAAAAGGAGTCTTATACCTCCATTTTGGAAAATGGTTGAGAAATGGAGAACTCGGTTGGAGAAATTGATAGCACCATTTCGTCCATGGCGTCAAGAGGGCTGAAAACATATAAGATTTGTCCAATTCAGACAAAATTCACTTTCACCTCTCCTGCACTGCTTCTGACTCGAACTACGCGCCAAAAATCCTCTTTTATGTACTTTTCCATGTCCATCGATCTTTATAAAACTTCTTTGTTACAATTTCTGCTTAAATCAGGGGTCGATTGTTCAGAATAGAAGCCGTTTAGATGGAAGGATTGATGGGCGCAACAAAACTCTAAAAATGGCCTTTTTCAACTCGACTGAAAGCCTTTTACCCGGACTTCAAATTATATAGAATCGAGTCTATAAACCCATCGGGTCTGCCCCTTTATCGCTGTCAGCATATTGCGTTATCCATGGCCATTGTAGCGGGGGATCTCTGATCACCGATCGCTGATTGACGATCGTTGTTGGCAGATTGCATTGACATATCACACTTATAATGGTGGGGGGTTCTTTCCTTTGGATCTGCCAATCGCCGATATGTTGATCCACTAATCACCGATATCGCACCTTGCGTATTAGATCGGCGGTGTCGATTTCTTCTGCTCCTCCGATTGCCGATGCCTGCCTTAAGTCACCGATATCGCATGTCACTGATCGAGGGTTCCTTCCGCACGGCCTTAGGTCCACCCCTTGGACTCCTCCGATTGTGATTTGCCTTATAAGGCTTAAAACCCATTTTTTTATAGAGAAAATGCCTCATTTTCCAAAGGAACAAAGGTAGAGTCTTTTGGTGATAACTTCATCATCTAGACTTGGATTGGAGTGTCATTTGCACCGTTGGAATCAAGGCAATGGGCACTTCGATTTGATGTTAAGATAATTTATTTTCTACCACTTTGAATTTTGAGCTTTTCCATGCCATTGTGTCTGAAGATCCACCTAGATCAATCCTCCCCATTGAGGAGCTTTTGGACCGCCAAAAGATTTTACACTTAGCACACTGTCTCAATCCACACTTTCAATCTCCTGCACGTGAAACTAGTACATCTTTTGCAATCATGCACACTACACATGACTCAAAAAATCCCTCTTTTCCAAGAGTTCATAGCACACACATTGGCCAAGGATTACATAAAAAGTAATTAATGCCTCAAATACTAATAAGGAAAGGCCAAAATATCATCATTGTATCTTTGAAGTGATGGGACACACACCATCATTTTTATATTTACTTGCAACGTATGATTTACAATGGTGGCCATAATAAGCTATTAACCCTAAAAAAACCAACTTAATAAAGTAGACCACTATGAATGGGGTGGATTTATCTATTGAACATGTTCACCTTTCAGCTCCTCTAACGATGTTTCCAGAGCATGGAGCATTGGGCACAAGGTTTGTTGGTGCCCCTCTTGGTTGCAATGACTACAATGTTCCTTTCTCCTCTAGACTTTCAGGGCTGCCTTGGGTTGCTTTCCCCTGGTGTTCCTTCGATAAGTGTTCATGGAGCCTTCGCTATCGTTGGACTGTGAGGAAGGAATTTCGTCATCTGTCATCAGTTGGTTACTGGCTATATTGGAGCTTTCCCCCAGCTCCTTTCTGGTGTATCCGAGTCCTGCATGGCACAACAATTCCTGGACTTTGATGGGGTTTATGATGCCTTGGCCTTTGATTCCGAGGCCCTTTCCTTGATATCCCATTTCCTTCATTAGTTTGGATCCAATCCCTATAGTATGTTTTTCAAAGGCAGCAAACTCATCATCATGAAAATCATATGAAATCAGAGAATCACCTTTACCTCCAGATGGCTATGTTGTAGCTTTTCCAAGGCCACGTCCTTGGCTTGCAACTGGTGTAATAATCTTTGGTTTTCTTCCCTTGCCTCCTATAGAAGCTCCTTAGCTCTGCATTCTCTGCTTGGGTGTGGTGGTTGATCTCCTCAAGTTCTCGGCGTCCTATTGCAGGGAGTGTTATGTCGGTGGAAATCCTTGATTCATTGCTGGAATCAGACCCCAAATCTATGGGTCCTCCTTTTGCGATGCCAAAGGCTGAAAACTTCGTCTCGTCACTGTTGTCAAACCCCAAGTCAATGGGCTTACCCCATGCAAATCCTATAGTTGTGACCTTCTCAATGTACTATGACTCAGAATCTGGGCTTTGTTGCACGGTGGCGACGACCTTCTACTTCCCCTTTCTATCATTCCTCTCAGGTCACAGCTCAGGGTGCAGCTTCCAACAATTCTCTTTGGCATGCCCCTCTTTCTCACAATGTGTGCAAGAGGGCTTTGCTCCCCTTCTCTTGGCTGTTGTAGCTCTCTTTGAGTGGTCATCTTGTCCATGTGTTCCCCTGTTTTCTAGATGAATGGCCTTTACACTGGCCGAGTCAATGGTAGTAGGTTCAAACAATAATAATGAATGCCTGATGGAACTATGTAATGATCCAATATACTTAGTTACTACTTCAGGTGTATCAAGTGCAATACCCAAGTTAAGTGCTTGCTTTCTAAACTCCTCTGTAAAACTTTGAACATCCTGACCTTTGCCTTGTCTTAAATACTGCCAATTCATTAATGCTTTCTGCTTGTAACCCAAGGGATAAAATTGTTCCTTTAACGCAGAAATGAAATCAGGCCATGAGGAAAGAAGGTTACCCACATTCTCACTTCTTTGCAATCTACTCTCCCACCAAATGAGAGCAGTGCTACTCAGTCGTAGAGAAGCCAGCTGAATCTTTGCGTCATCCTCCACGATCTGTTGAATCCTACAGTAGATCTCAATCTGCCTAATCCAATTATTAAGCTTCTCTGCATTACTTTCACCATTAAACATGGGAAGATCAAATTTGACATCTAGTTTAAAGAAAGGTTTCTCGTGTGCATCCCTTGAATTCCTATGATGATGGTGATGGGAGGAAGAAGAACTTTCACTCATGGAAGGAGGAGGTGGATCTCCTCCATCATGTCCATGTACCGAACCTTGTCCTTCTAGAGTTCTTTTCTTTGCACTTTCAAGTTTTTCAAGTCTTGAGAACAACTTCTCAACACGATCTGCCATTGTATAGAAGGTCAGGCAGAATTTTACTTCCTCTTCAAGACACGCCTCGTCTTCTACCATGTCTCTCCTTCAATGTGCATGCCCCGCTTCGGGATCGAAAGGCTCTAATTCCCCTTTGCCTCTTCGAACCCTGTTTCTGGTTAGCATACAAACATGCAATTCACATCTAAAAAGGACTTGCTCTGATAACGCTTGATCCAGGGATCTTTTGCTTATAGATGCATTAAAAGAATCACATGTAGAAATTGCAGCTTAACATAGAAATTTAATGTGCACATGAGAGAAGAAGAAGAAACACATAAGGCATGAAAGAAGACAACAAGACTTGATAACGGAGTTCGTCCAACTTGGACTATGTCTCCGGACCCTGCTCGATCAATGGGGAGGCCTTCATTCATTAAATGACATGAAAAATAAGAGAATACAATCATTAGTTACATAAAAGGAGTCTTATACCTCCATTCTGGAAAATGACTGAGAAATAGAGAACTCAGATGGAGAAATGGATAGCAACATTGTGTCCCTAGTGTCGAGAGGGGCTGAAAACATATAAAATTTGTTCAATTCAGACAAATGCACTTTCACCCCTCCTGCACTACTTCTGACTTGAACTGTGTGCCAAAAATCCTCTTTTCCGTACTTTTCCATGTCCATCGGGCTTTATAACACTGCTTTGTTACAATTTCTGCTTAAATTGGGGGTCGATTGTTCAAAATAGAAGCCGTGTAGATGGAAGGATTGGCAGGCGCAACAAAACCCCAAAATGGCCTTTTTCCACTCAAAGCTATAATACACAAAAACATTGAAAAACCTGAATGAAAGCCTTTTACCCAGACTTCAAATTATATAAAATCGGGTCTATAAACCCACTGGGTCCGCCCCTTTATCACTGTCGACATATCACGTTATCCATGGCCATTGTAGCGGGGGATCTCTAATCGCCAATCACTGATCGTCGATCACTGTCAGCAGATCACAATGACATATCGCACTTATAACGACCCAGGGGTTCTTTCCTTTGGATCCGTTGATCGCCGATATGTCGATCCGCCAATCGCCGATATCGCACCTTGCATATTGGATCGGCAGGGTTGGTGCCTTCTGCTCCTCCGATCGCCAATGCCTAACTTAAGTCGTTGATATCGCATGTTGCTGATCAGGGGTTCCTTCCACCCGGCCTTAGGTCTACCCCTTGGACTCCTCCAATTTCGATTTGCCTTATAAGGCTTAAAACCCATTTTTTATAGATAAAATGTCTCATTTTCCAAAGGAACAAAGGTAGAGTCTTTTGGTGATAACTTCATCATCTAGACTTGGAATGGAGTGTCGTTCACACCGTTGGAATCAGGGCGACGAGCACTTTGATCTGATGTCAAGATGCTTGTTTTTCTTCCACTTTGAATTTTGAGCTTTTCCATGCCATTGTGTCTGAAGATCCACCTGGATCAATTCAATATGATGATGTCAACCATGGGGGATGATTCCCCATGTTTGAAGTAAAAAAGTAAAAAGATTAAAAAACAATAAAATAATAATTTAACTACTTTTTTAACTCATATTTTCAACTTATCTCCCTAAGGTTTTATTCAAATTTGATCAGGAGTATTCGTTGGATGAAAATTTTAATTCCTCATCCAAAGAGTACCCAGGCTACATGAAAAATTAGAAATACATGAAAAAAGCATGATTGCAATCACAATTTTCATGTATTTCTCAGTTTTCATGTCGCAGGGTCCATCAAAAGTATGCAACATGGCTACTCCTTGGATGAGGAATCAAATTATGCATCCAACAAGTGTTTTCCCTCAAAAATTGAGTAAACCCATAGGGAGATATGTTGAAAATACGAGTTGAAAAAAATAGTTTTACCTTTTTTCCCTCTAAAATTTGATGATTTCATCTAATATTATTTTATAATTTCCTTAGGAGGCCCATTTTAGACCTCAAAAATTCCCTAATGATCTATATTTATGGTTGTAATTTTGTGATCTGTACTTGTGAGAAACAGGGAAGGCTCTACAACTGAGTGCAAGGAGGCCTAGGTCTGCAGCGTAGTGCGCAAGTGAAGAACTCTTTGTTGTACCAAATTCTCTATTATAAGAAATAGTTCTTGTGGACATAGTCCCATATTGGGATGAACCACAATAAAATATTTGTCTTCATATGTTGATTTTCTTATTATTTGCACTTTATTTCAATACTGTGAAGTTTATGGATGTTTATGATATGTTTAAATGATGAATGTAATTTTGCGAATTAATATATAAGTGTGAAGTAGTTCATGAATGTGAAGTATTTTATAAGTGTTAAAGCGTAAGAAAAATACAAAATTTCCACATCACAATATCCCTCAAGGTTGTAGAAACCTAGGTCTGTAACCTCCCAATGTCACTTTGTGTGAGACTGCGACTTGCTTGCAGTTTGTTGCCGAAAGGGCCAGTGGTTGAGGGCTTTGTTGGTGTGCCGTAAAGAATCAAACCTAGGTCAACCCAACCTAAGCCAACAAATGGTTCCATTGTCGAGACCGGGATCTATTTGAGGGATATGTTTATGTGGCATCCGTCGAAGAAAGAAATTCAAGATTGGGTAGAACAGAAGGAACGAGAATTTGTAGAATAAGAAAATAAAAACCCTCATCTGTCAACTGAAAGGTGGTTGGAGAAATATATTTTTGAAGATCAATATGAAATCTTCTTTGGTTCATTTCATGTTGAGCAATATGAGTGGATAATAAGGTTGACTGAGAGAAAAAACTGTTTTAAAGGAGATGAACCTAAGGACTAGACTCTTGAACTGATACAACGACTCAAGAACATCAATAATAGGATCTCAAGAGATGTTGATTTCTAGATTGATATCATCTTGGGAGGATTCATTACTGAGTTCACAGTAGACTCAATTGTGTCCTATAGCGAAGCAAAGAAGATTTTTAAAGTACCGCGAGGTAAGTTCTTAAGATCTCTAAAACTTTGGATTGAGATGCTTCTGTGCGAAAAGGGAATTTTACGAATGTAGTCAGATTATTAGTCACTTATGTTTGGGAGAAGATCAAAAGAAGAAACTAGAACAATGTGAAGTGGAAAAAGATATAGAATAGGCACTAGGCAGAGATCTCGTGGCCAAGATCCAAATATTTTTATAGAAATTGACTATAGCCCTCTTTTAAGTGAGTCTTAAAGTGAATAAAACTGCCCTAAAAACCCTAAAGTAACTCCACAGTATTCACACTTCTAGCCTAAAAAAAATTTGACGCTAGAATCAAGTAGTAATCAGGGTGCTTTTGGGTTTTGCCATCCCCCTCCCCTTACAAATTCCCCCTCCCCCACCCACTCCCCCTCCCCCTTCGAGAAGAACTAAGGCCGACGTTATTAAGCTACCTATCTTTATAGGGACTAGATCAGAGGATCCAAAGCAGTTATGCCTCTTATGTGAAGTAGTATGGACAGTGAAGCAAGTCCATGAAGAAACTATAAAGAAAGCGCATCATGTCACAACATTATGAGATAGAGCATTGACGTGGTACATGAAGTATTTGATTAATCAGATCAGATCATTTGCAGACGTTAAAACAATGCTGGTAAAATAATTTAAGAAGTCAAAGTCCAAGTTGCAGTGCATCATAGAGCTAAAAGAAATAAAACAGAAGTCTACTGAGTCTGTTTGGGAATTTGATCAAAGATTCAAGATATTATTGGATCAAGTGAGTTTCGAAATAGCTTAGTAGCAACATAAAGAATGGTTTATAGGTGTGTTGCTTCCACATATAATATTTCCTTTGTCGCAACAAAAGATAGAAACTCAAGTCGAAGCTTTAGAACTTGTGATGAAATTAGAAGCTTTGCCTATAGGGGATCTTTATGCAGGTATGCAGTAGATCTAGAGTCATCTGGAAAATTTGACTCTGCAGATACAAGATATGAAGAAAAGTAAGGAAGTCATAGAAGAAGTGTGGTGTACAAATCGTAAAGCAGAAGGCCATTCTAAAGAGCAATGCCCTCTCTTCAAAAACCACATGGCTAGTGGAGCACCAAATCCTTTGAATCTCAAGTCTAGCTTATGGTGTGAGATATGTAAAACTAGAGGTGAACATGGCTCAAAAGTTTTCTACCTATTACAAAAATATGTGCAGACCCCTAGGAACCTGTACTACAAATTCTGCAAATCAGTGGAACATGATGAAAACAACTATCAAGCTTATGAATTGATGACGAAGCACATTACTGATGCCTATGTAATGCAAACTAAAGAACATGGACATGAGGAATATGGACAATGCATTGGTTGAGGTGATTATCAAGGACGAGATCGAGGTGGCAGAGCTGGTCGAGGTCATGGACAAATTATTTGCTACAACTACGCATAGGCATGTCACTTCACAAGAGACTATCATAACCCTACTACAACATGTAAGTATTGCAAATCATTTGATCATGTAATTGAGGAGTGTCTGGTACTTATGGAAAAAATGCAAGAAAGGAAAAATCAGCAGCCGACACAGAAAATTCAGATGGTGACTGTGGAACCAAGGATCAATGAACCTCACATTAATGTTGTAACAAGGAATGGAGCTACGACTGGAAATGACAAAGAGGATGGAAAAAAGGAAGGTTAAGCTACATGGGTTAGAAATACTACTAAAAAATCCCTTATGTTTGATATTCAAAAGGAAAAAGAAGTCTTTATGGAAACAAACTGAATATCTATGAATACAAGAGCTTCGACATCTAGCATGCAACAGAATCAAAATAATAGCTACGATGTATCATCTCTAACACAAATCCAAGCTCTAACAATACAAGAACATGATGCATCATATAAGGTAGATACTTTAAAATATTTTCTTCAAACTTGTACGAAATTGTTGCGAGATCAAAGAGTTGTAGAAGGACTTCAGTAAATGATAAATTCTTGCGCATCTAAAGAAGTACCACGGACTGAGATGCACAAAGTTAAAAATTTACATAGACATAAGAGAACTAGAAAGGAAATGAGGCTTAGTGCACAAATAGGATAATATGACATGGACCAAGTTATTTTAGATCTAGGATCTGAAGCGAATGTTCTGACAAAACAAACATGGGAGTTAATGGGTAAACTGAAGTTGCAATGGTCACCTATTCAGCTAAGAATGGTGAATCAACAAAAAAATGTTCCTCTAGGAAGATTATCAGACATTACAATGGACATTGAAGGGGTGTGTACTACTACTAATTTTGAAGTAATAGAAATTGTGAATGACAATAATCCCTATCCTGCATTACTTGGACTAGAATGGGAATTTTCCAACATGGCTATAATCAACTTAAAGAAGAGGCAAATGATATTTGAAAGCAACAATATGACAATGATTGTTCCCTTGGATCCATTAGAAGGAATAAGGTATACTGAATGAGTTAAAGAGGAATATAGTGAAGCTGATATAGATAACATTTATCATATGAAAGAAAAAAGCAAGATTGTGTTAACCCTACTGAATACAAGTTGAGTTGGGAGCATGACAATTTGTGTGCTTTAGATTTAGAAGAAGAATTGGAAAATTAGCAAAATAGGTTACATGAAGTATCTACGAGATGATATGAAAGAGTTACTAAAGCAGTTCGTTGTATGACAACTGAGGTATGTGACTTACCTTTTTTATGATAGTTTGGGTGATATAAATACTTTTCTTGAAGAATATGAAGAACAAGTATGAGAGTGTCAAAGATTGTTAACTCTGGATATAGCCCTAAGAGCTACTCCAGCTAGATGGTGGGGTACACATAAGAAGAATATCAAAACCTAGAAAGAATTTCGAAGGTTGATATGGATAAGGTTTGGTCAGGTAGAAACAAAATTGGCAGATAAATATGATGGTCAAACTAATCCCAGAGATCACATCAAGCTTTGCATGAAAGCATGGAAGGAGATTCTACGAGAAGAATGGGTGCATGGATTCATCCATACATTGGAGACAATTCCTCAAAACTGGTACCTAGAAACAGAACTTCGATATGGTATTGCGAATTGGGTAGAGATGGTTGATGGGTTTATATTGACATTTAGCTTTGAATATGATTGTCGATATATAGATTCATCCCTTCATACAGTTAAAAAGAATATTTTTGAGAATGAAATTCCACTCTCTTGGCAGCCTCATTGGGATGCGCAACTACAAAATGTATTGGAATGATACAACATCACTACAGAAGAAGATGAAGACCCTTGAAATATTGACATAGAAGAATCTAAAGGCTACCGCGAATTGAATGGACCTGAGTTAGAAATGATTGATATAATAAATCCATTGAATACAAAGAAGGTGAATATAGGATCAAAAGAGGAGCTGAAATTTGCAACAATAGGAGATTACTACGGAAATAGTCAACAAAAAGATAGAACTTCTACATGAGTACTAGGAGTTATTTACCACTAAGTTTTCATATATGAAGGGCATAGTAGGATATTTAGGGGTTATGAAGATTCCTCTAAATCCTTATGTGAAGCCAGTTAAGCAAACGTCTTATAAACTGAATCCAAAGGACAAAGAAAAAGTGAAGAGAGAACTTGACAAAACGATAGCAGTTGGAATCATTGAACCTGCGAAAGAATCAGAGTGGGTAAGTTCTATGGTGGTACAAGAGAAGAAAACAAAAGGATAAATCAGTATTTGTGTTGACTTAAGGAATTTAAATGATGCATGTCTACATGACCCATTCCCTATTGTTAAACACACACATGGCAGCAACAAGATGTGAATGATAAACATGAGAGTACACTTATTATTAAGAAAATGATATATATTTATAGTACATGGTGTGACCCTTGGATTCATATTCCAAGTGGTCTCTTGGACTATTTTGGCTGTTCAACTTCCACACTAACCCTTAGAGGATTATGTGTCCAACATTCCCCCCCTTAATCCGAAGGGTTATGTATGAGTCCAAGAAGAGAGTTGTAATAAAAAACGTGCAAAAATGCATGGCAACACTGGGCTGAATGTGCTCTCTGAAATGTTGGTATAAAGGGTGGTGGTTTAAGAATGACCACCAACACTGGAACGCTTAGTATAGTTCCCAAAACTCTTCCAAGTCTAGCATGAAGCTCAAGTCTTCTGCTAGAAGAAGTGCTCATGATGTTTTGAAGAGGGAAACCTTCAACCATGAAAGGGAGGTCTCACCCTGCATAAAAGGGAGAACCTCAACCTATGATGGTTTAAGGATGACCAACAACTCTAGAATGCTTAATGCAATTCCTGGAACTCTTCCAAAAATGGCAAGAAGATGAAGTCTTTTGCTAGAGGAAGTGTCCCCGATTCTTTGAAGACGATTCACCAACTGAAGGCATGCTCAAGGGCATCTTTGTCTCTGGCTACAACTCTGAATCTGGTGTGGCAGGTTGTGGCTCAGGCTCGCTTGATGTGGCTTTAAAGCTTGTACATGACCATCATTTCCCCCCTGTCAGATGCAAGGTGAGATGATGGAGAAAACTCAATTGCAAGACTATTCAATACTCTAGAACAAGTTCTAACATGTGACTAGAATATCTTCTTGGCTGTTGATGCCCATTGCTAAGAAGCGATCCATCCAAGATGAATCTTTGTTCTTGTAGGAGGTTTTTTTTTGAAGCATCTGTTTGAAGAATGACTGGTTTTATGACAGTGCTTACATGGATGAAGATCAAAAGAGTGATCTTTCAGATGGCCAACTCGGTCACAGTGTTGGCATTTCACAATTTGTTGTGGCTGTTGTGGAAGAGGGGCAGAATCTGGAACAGCTGAAGGTGAACTGTCATGAGGAGCAGGTGAAGATGAACGGTCCTGAAGAAATCCAACACTTTGAAATTGGATTGGTTTGCAGTAGTTTGGAATATGAAAGGACAAGTCCTTGTCATATCCAAGACCATTTTTGTGCTTGTTGTGGACAAGCTCTTCCCAAGCTCTGATGATTGGCTTGGGAAGTGTTAGCTAAATTTCTGCGTCTGTATGTAATTTTGCTACTTCATTGGGCACTAGATCTGAATGAACTTCAACAATATTGACTTGCTATTGATGGGTGGTTGTCTCAATGTTTTGAACAAAAATAGGTTCAAAATGATGTCTATTTTGATGTAGCTCTTATTGTTGTAGTTGTGATTCAAGCTGCAAAAAATAGATATTTTCCTATGCATTATGCAGGCAGGTCTGAATGTCATAGAGAGTGTCTTTGTTGATGTTTACCATCCCATCGTCATTGGACTGTATCAAAGTATTTAGTAAATCTAATACATCATAAATTAAAGCCATTTTCTGGGCTTTAACAATCAATGTTCCAATCAACCAGTAGCAACCACTGTGATGTTAAAAGAACACTACTTTGATGAACCATACATACTTATGCAGCAGCCAATATAGCAAGTAATCATCAACTCTGGCATCAACAAGTCAATACCTCTTTTCTTCAAAGATATAATGTCATTATCCTCTCAAGAGTGGGTTTGATCCATACAGAGTTCAGATCAGGGTCTTAGAAGATGTTGAAATCCCATCTCAAGTCAGTCGATGTAGAGTCGTTTCCTTGTAAGAATCAACACGTTGATCTGGAGGCTTTATCAAAGAAGTGGTAATGAAAAGGAAAACATGTATGTCCAGCAAGTGTCCAGGAATAATAATTACTCTAAAATTCAAGCTACAACAAGAGTTACTTTCCCCACATCTACACCTAGCTTCACTTTATTCAACTAATACTTATTAAATAGAAATTATGCTTGTTATTCTACAAATACTTCAGGCTGAAATATATTCCAGGTGAGATATTTATTCTAGCTTTTGAATCATAAGGATTGATGTAGTCAAAATCCAACTCTGATAAGCATATTAGCGGGTATATCGCATAAAACTGATTTCACAATGTGCAATATAAAATGAATCTCGAGAAATTTACACATAAAACAAATGAGGCTCTAGACGCATGTCTAGAGATCGCTACAGAATTTGGTCATGCCCAATACACTCTTGTACATTTGGCCATAGCTCTTACCGAGGACAAAGGGGGTAGTCTCTGTCAAGCGATTTCATATGCTACAAGTGGAGAGGAAACTGGTGGAAGCAGTACAAAGAGTCCTTCGATAGGCCCTGAATCAATAATGCTTATACCCCTCAGTTCACATACCAACGATACAATAGAGTTGGTGTGGAGAAGGCTACTGAATACGCAAACCCTTGCCAATACAAAAACCCAATCCTTATAGCTAAATTCTTTCGCTATGGATCACATGGAAGGAAAACATGCTCCCGCACCTTTGGCACATCCCTCTGATGTTGGTGCAACGTGGTTAGTGTGTCGGTCAATCTGTTCAAAAGAAGAATGAAAGAAGGCTAAAAAGGCTACAAGGAGTGGAAAATCAACGAAGCCTACTCCATTGGCCGAAGCACAGTCACAAGCCCAACAATCACATTCCTTTAAAGCAAGTTTGCAAAAGACCAAAAAGGACAAGGAAGAGAAGAGTAAACGAATTGAAGATCCGAGGACATAGAGACAATGAATTGCTGGAAAGACAGCTACAAGTGTAAATAAACTGGAAACTAACTCCCATCTACCAAAACAGCAACAACTGAAGCCTAAGAATGTTGAGGTCACCGAAGCTACCTCAACTCCTCTAATTGAAGTGGCTATGTCAGACTCTCCCAATTCTAGGCAGCTTGATGTACAGCCAGATCGCAAGAACAACTTTCAATCTTCATCTTTTAAACTCTAAAGATATGATCATGAGGAACCTTCTGAAGCAACGGTTGTGCATGCCTCATCTCTTAATGATCCAGATTCAAACAGTATTGAGTTCAGATTAATACCTGAAAACGATATCCCCTCTAAAGAAATATGTACTCCAAAGTTATGTAATTTTGAGTTTGGCAAACCTCTTACCATTGTCTCCAATTCTCCAAATGCAAGCTCACAGTTACAGAGAGTAGCTCAGGTCCCACCATTGGTCTCCCCTATAACTAACAATAAAAAGTTGGATTCATCACATTCCTATAGAAAGTGGGGCAATTCAGAAAACACTGCCAAAGGATTCAGAAGACTTCTCATGTTTGGCCGAAAATCTTGAAATTCTCATGCTGAAAAAGATGTGGATGGATTAAGAGAAGGACAGGTCCTCGTTTGAGAAGATTGAGTCGATACCAAGAGAAGGAAATGAAATTGGGAAACAAACATGGCAACTTCTCATCAATTGTCTTCACAGTTGTCTAGAACAAAGCTAGAGACTAGGAGTTACATATGGGATGTGTTATGCTCAGTAGAATGGCAGTGAGAATGGCATTGATATTCCCAAGGGAAGGAGCATTATATTCATCCACAGGGAATCACCAACATTCAGATTCAATATGTCGCTTGATCTCTTCTACGCATATGTCTCCCAACGTTCAAATTCAATATGCTGCTCAGTCTCTTCTACGAATATGTCCCATAGTATTGAGGTAAAGAGTGCAGGCTTGAGCACAAGAATAAACATCATCTTAAAATAACTAAGTAATCAGACCATATCAGTAGGCCATAAAACTAGTGGCTCACAATAAATAGGCAGAGTAGGAATACACCTGCAGTTCTGATACCATGTTAAACACAAACATGGCAGCAACAGAATGTGAATGATAAACAGGAGAGTACACTTATTATTAACAAATGATATACATTTATAGTACATGGTGTGACCCTTGGATTCATATTCCAAGTGGTCTCTTGGACTCTTTTGGCTGTTCAGCTTCCACACTAACCCTTAGAGGATTAGGTGTCCAACACCTACTCCTTTAATTGATGAAGTATTAGACAATGTAGGAAGTCAGGAAGCCTATTCATTTATAGATGGATTTTCAGGAAACTATCAGATTAGAATTACACCAGATGATCGACATAAGACTACCTTCACTACAGAATGGGGCTCATATCAGTATATAGTGATGCCTTTTGGACTAAAAAATGCCCCTACCATATTTCCAAGAGTGGTGGTTGCAACTTTCAAAGAATATATTCACAAGTTTTTAGAAGTATACTTCAATTATTGGACAGTATTTGGGTTATTGAAGAAACATGTTGCAATCTTAAGACTAATGCTTGATACACGCAGGCAATATTAGATTTCTCTGAATATCAAGAAGTGCATATTATGTGTACTTTTTCGTATATTGCTAGGACATATTGTTTATAACCAAGGATTGATGGTGGATCCTATGAAGGTTGCTATTATTGTGAATTTATATCCACCAAAGACAGTGAGACAACTTCGCACCACATTAGGACATACATGATGTTACAGAAAATTTATCAAAGGATATGCATAGATCACTACACCCATGGAAAAATTGTTGAAGAAAGATGTAACATTCCTATAGAATGAAGAATGTTAAAACAGACTCGACACACTAAAAGAAAATATGGTAACTGCTCCTATACTTATATTTCCATAATGGAATGAGTTTCATGTTCATGTGGATTCTTCATACATAGCTTTAGGAGTGGTATTGGTGTAGTCTGGTGTAGGAGAAATCGATAACCCTATAGATTTTGCAAGTAGCAAATTGTCTAAAGAAGAGAAGAACTATACAACTACAGAAAGGGAAGGATTGGCTATGGTATATGCTTTACAAAAGTATAGACATTATTCTTTGGGATCACATTTCAAGATGTTCACAGATCACTCTGCACTAAATTATAAGGTCAATAAGCCTATTTTAGGAGAAAAAAATTGTATATGGCTATTATTGTTTCACGAGTATGACTTTGAAGTTGTTGTTAAGACAGGAAGACTAAATGTTGGACCTGAATATTTGTCAAGGTTGGAAGCAGGAGAAGAACCAATGAATATAGAGGATAATCTTCCTGATGTGCAGTTGTTTGCAATCAGAATAGCGATGATCACTTCGTTGATATTATTCAATTCTTAACCACAGGAATGGCCCCTTCAGAATACACTACGCAGTAGAAGAAATAATAGGTGATTAAGGCAACAAATTTCTCACTAATAATAGGACATTTTTATAAGATGGAATCAAATGAAAGACTGCGCAGGTATGTTCCTGAGCACAAAAGAAAAATAATTTTAACAAAATCTCATAGTGGCGTAGCTGGTGGACATTATACATAGAAAGCTACTGCATAGAAAATTTTAAGAGCAAGATTATGGTGGCCTACACTACACAAAGATGCAAAGGAGTATTTTCGAACTTGTGATGCTTGCCAAAGAACAGGAAAACCATCAAGAAGAGATGAAATTCCACTAGTGCCACAAGTAACATTGCATGGTTTTGATAAATGGGCTATTGATTTTATTGGATCTATCAATCTACCAGGAAAAAGGACTGGTGCGAGGTATATAATCACTACAACTAATTATTTGACAAGGTGGGTTGAAGCAAAGTCAATGAAGAATTGTAGCACAGAAATTGTTGTGAATTTCATCTTTGAATACATAATTTCTAGATTTGGGTGACCAAAGATATTGATAAGTGAACAAGGGTCACATTTCTTGAATAAGACAATTGAAGCATTAACTAAGGAATTTCAAGTTTACCACCAAAAGAGCACTCCTTATCATCCTTAGGCAAATGGAATTGTGGAAGAATTCAATAAAATTTTGGAGAATGCACTGACCAAGGTATGTAATGTAAATAGGGATGACTAGGATCTTAGGATTCCAATAGTATTATGGACTTATAGGACTACATGCAAAAAGTTGACAGGTCAGACACCCTTTAGGTTGGTTTATGGGCAAGAAGTTGTGATGCCCATTGAATACATTATCCCTAGCCTAAGAATTGCAACTTTTACAAATATGGTAGACCCCAACATAATGGAAAAATAATGTCGCAGTTACTTTCTTTGGAAGAAGACAGGTTTATAGCAGGATTTCATCAACAAGTACAAAAAGCGAGATAAAAGGCTTAGCATGACAGGGACATTAAGAAAAATAAGTATCAGGTAGGAGACCTTGTTCTCCTCTATGACAATAAGTTTGTGAAATCTCCAAGAAATTCAAAACAAATTGGTTAGGCCCATATGTTATTAATTATATTACTAATCGAGGCACAGTACAGTTAGCAAATTTAAATGGAGAATTAATTCATGGAAAAGTAAATGGCAATAGGTTGAAGTTATACAAGGACAACCCTACCCCTATAGATTTGCCCTAAAGAAGAAAGAAGGAAAGTGTTACTATCACATGTGCTTGAAAGTGGGCACTGGACTATAAACTACACTGCAAAGAGAGCTTCGATGAAGAAAGTACTTCACTACAGTCGGGAATATGCCAAAGTTCACTGGAAGCCGCAATGCAAGACAGAGGTGTGCTACGATAGGGAACGTGTTGAAGTTCATCAAGAAAGTAGAAATATGATCATTAAAAGGGAAAAAACAACGTAAAGTTGCATTTAAGATGACAAATTGGTAGAATTTAAGGATAGATATACAATTAATGATGAAATTTGAACAAAATCGGGACAACATCAAATCTAATGATGAATTTCGAAGGCTGGAATTGTTATAAATAGTTGACTCCTGCTTAGATTAAGAAATTTGTTTAATCAAGAGCTCAAGTGATTAATAATGCGAAGATATTGTAGGAGACTTTGTTGTGTATGTCGTCTGAGCGATCTTGGGAGGAGATTGTGCTACATTTTCATGAGAAGGGATTGTCCAAAGTCATGGAAGTGGTGAATATGTCCGCCCCAGTAGTTGAAACACCTATTGTAACATCACTCGTATTAGCAGCACCGTCTCCACAGAAACAACTGACATCACCAAGGAAGAAGCAAACCAAGGAAGAAAGAACCAAGAAAAAGAAAGACAAGCAGCTTGCCAAACCTATCAAATCTCATAAGCAACCTGAGCAAGTGAATATTGAAGAAGAAGTGGAGGAAATACAAACGGAGGAAGGTGGCGCAATGTTCATCTTGCCTCTGCCCTCATACAGCCCGAGGAGGAATCCAAGTGCCAAACTAATAAAGGATTCCAAAGACGCAAAGTATGGGACATTTACATCACTATTGTCAAAAGTTGTGTCGTTTTCAAGAGATATTTTAGGAAAAATCCCACAGCTCAAATTTATAGAATATGATTTTAACGACCAGAAGAAGTACCCTCAGTTCCCACCAAACCATTACTTGTAGCAGGTTCACTGCCTAGAGAGCGAAGTGACGAGATTGGAACCACAACGGTGGGCAAATGGGTTGGTGTAGTGAAGACTGCTCAATATGTTGAATGTGTCGCACTTCAACAGAAGTTCATCAAACATATCGTGTGTGTGAAAATTTTTGGTATTGATACATGATGGACACATGTGGATGGGGAATAAAATCCCCATAGACCAAATGTTGATCTAGAAGATCACAAGATTACCATACCAAGGGCGGAACCTGGTGAAGGAGTCCGTGGGTAAGGACAAAGATTTCACTTTGGCAGACAATATGAAGAAGAAGTACAGGTTGATCAAAGGCAAAAGGAGCTACGACATAAACTCGATTAGAGACCAAGCAGTCTATTTCACCACACATATTTTGGCCAGAAATATTATGAGGAAGTGTCGCGCAAATAACATTCCTGTGTCGATGGTGTCTTTAGCCATGTAGTGCGCAAATGGAGTCTAATATAACTGGGTTGGATACTTATGCAAGGAATTCTTGGACGACTATTGTGAGGTCCAGGATAAAGGTACATCTTTCCACTATGTCTGGTTAACCTTGATCATTGCTATGTTAGCATGGAAAGAGCCGGAGGATATGCAATTCCCTTCGGTGCCTTTAGATGTATGTGAGGCTGTAAGATATGTTTCGTTGTGGAAAACCACTCAAGCATTGCGAGCACAAAAGAATAGAATATTTTTCATATTATATCAAATGGATATACACATGTCAGTTAACCAAAATCTGTGCTTTCCACCGAGTTTTCACAAACAATACAGTCCTATGGTGAGGTTCAAGGCAAATTTTCATAAATTGTACATACAGGCGCGTAGAGACACAGACAAGAAATGGCAAGCATTTCCATATATTGTCAAGGAGGATGATCTAGTAGAAGTATTACAAACATGGCCTATAGAATGGATGACTCCACTGGAGGAAACATGAGACAACACGACAAAAGAAGAAGAGTTGGACACTTTGTAGCATGGCGAAGCCAGTGGAAAAGATAAGGAGTGGGAATCAAAGAAAGAGGAAGAGGACGAAGAACACCACTAAGAAGAAAACCATGAGGAGGACCCTTAAGGAGGCAAGGATATGACTAAGGAGATAGAAAAGGCAGAAATAGAGAAAATTGTTGTGGAGAAAATAAAGATCCAAGGAAAAACTACCATTAAGAGTAGAAAGAAGCATAAAGCAGATAAAACAAAAGAAGTCACACCAATGGCTCTCACTGAAGGCGACCTTGATCAAATCGGAGACAAGGTTCAGGAGATAATAATGGAATCCTACAATAGGCTGGAAGATCGCTATGGCAAGCTTATCACAAGTGTGCAACAGAGTATTGCATAGTTGAAGATTTAGGCGCAAACATCCAGAGCACCAGTGTAGATAGGCTAAGGACTCCATCAAGAAAGATTGATAGAAATAACATTTGGGATGAGGATAATGCAGATACCTTTCAAATCTCTACTATTCAACTTCGTTGAAGTAAAACAACAAGAAAAAGGTTGGGACCATGTCAATATGAACATGGTAGTGCTACCCACTTTGGTCCTACATGAATTGCACCAAGGTATCACAAATGAGCTCAAGGAGTGTGAGAAACACACATCACACTTAAACATTCAAATAGAACAAGAGCGTGTTGCGCTGAAGAAACAACTTGACCAAGCCATCAAGGACAAGGAACAGGCAAAGCTACAACAATAGAGACTAAAAGAGGTGGTTTGAATCCACTTGCAAGGAAGTTCCGGATATGGATGTCCACGAGGAGGAATCCACAGAATATAAGGTTGCAAAGCTCGGCCTTGTTGTCAAGGAGGAGAAGGATAAAATTATTGCAATGCAATTCAAGTATGAGATGCAGATCAGTGAGTTGCAAATGAATTTAGAGCCAGCCATGCCCCCAAAAGTATGCAAAGAGAGGGAGATTGATTTAAGTACTAGGATGGCCTGCATCTCTACAACATTGGCAGACTATGGAAAATTGTTGGATGAGAGCATAAAAATTTGCACTTCGCTGCAAGAAGATATAAATGCTTAGAGATTGCATGAGGAAATGCAGCAAGAAAAACATCAATTGGAGGAGAGTCAGGCAGCTGCGAAGACTTTTCCGATCTTGCAGAGGATCACAAAAATTAATGAGTAAAAGGAGTTACAAAATAAAATCAAAGAGTTGAAGGAGGAGCAAAGTTTGATAGAAAGGGCTCAACCTTGGCAGGATGAGACCCTCCAGCTATCACAGGCAGTGGATGAGAAGCTTAAGCAACTTCGAAAAAGGGAGATAGAATTGTTAAATAAGGTTGCAAAACATGTCACAAAAGCATTATTAGAAGAAGTGTGCAACGACAAAAAGCAGCTAGTAGATATTATGTAACAATTCAACAAAATATACAACAACATTGCAGACAAGATCATAGTCAAAGCAACTCACTGACTCAAGACGAGTCACATGTGAGTGTTGGGGGCATGTTGGGCACAACCCAACTTGGCGAGATTTTGGGCAAGGAATCCAAATTTTGTGGGTAGAGTGCATAGTAGAAATGATGTCACAGAGTGCAAATTGGACCACACAACAAAGAAATAGAGCACAACGAGCACCACACCAAAAACTCACTGCATAGTATAGGGGCTTTGCAGTGAAGCCCCTCCCTTTTTGTAAAATCATATAATATTGTAAAAGTTGAATGGTTTTGGACCATAGTCCCTTGTATTTTGGAAACCATGGTATTAGGTCCATGGTAATGTAGTGATGTAATCCCTCAATGTAATAGTATATATAGGGATGAATAATAAAGAAGGAAGGCATCCTGAATGATAATTGAATCAGATCTATGTTTATGGTTGTATTTTTGTGATCTGTACTTTTGAGAAAGGGGGAAGGCTCCACAACTGAGTGCACGAAGGCATGGGTCTACAGCTTAGTAAGCAAAAAACCCGCAACTGTGTGCACATGTGAAGAACTCTTTGTTGTACCAAATTCTCTATTATAAGCAATAGTTATTGTGGATGTAGTCCCACAATGGGATGAACCATGATAAAATATGTGTCTTAATGTGTTGATTTTCTTATTATCTAAACTTTATTTTAGTACTGTGAATTTTATGTATGTTTATGATATATTTAAGTGATGAATGTAATTTTGCGAAGTAATATATAAGGGTGAAGTGGTTCATGAATGAGAAGTATTTTATAAGTGTTAAAGGATAAGAAGATACATAATTGCCACATTGTAGTATCCCTCAAGGCTGCAAAAACCTAGTTCTGCAACCTCCCATAGTCACTTTGGGTGAGACTACCACTTTCTTGCATGTTGTTTCCGAAATGGCCAGTGATTGAGGGTTTTGTTAGTGTGCAGTAAAGAATCGAACCTGGGTCAGCCCAACCTAAGCCAATAGGAAATGAAGAGACTACCTTGGAATGCAAAGAAGAAATATGTACATTTCATATTCTTGTGTGGAATACTAACAACTAGCAAAGTTTGTTTATAAAATATGTGATTTTAGAAGGCTGAAATGTTAGAGAGTCATGTGGGAGAGTTTGATTTTTTTGATTACTTGTTCATGAATTAAATGGCACAAAGAGATAGAGGTAGAAGAGCAGATGTGAATCAGATTTGAGGAGGAGAAGAGGCAAAAACAAAGATGGACGTATGCAAAACTAAAGACTAGGTAAATCAACACATTATTTCTTGTTGTATCAGGGGATGGTAGTCTCCTTTCATGTTGTAACCTAAAAAAGAATAGGTTGGAGCGTATTTAAATGGAAGTAGGAGCTTCCAAGCAAGTTGTCGCTCACAAAATAGAAGAGAGATTGGAGCCTCCAAAAGTTGATGTAATAGAGAAGTAGGAGTTTTCATTTGCATCACAACAACTATAAATTTGTGGTTTTCTCCCTTTATGGGTTTCCATTTATGTTTGTTGTCCACATGTGATTGCTTTTATGTGTTGATTTTTATGTTTTTACTTACATGTTAAATGTTGGTTATACGTTAAATTTGTTGCCCATATAATGTATTGCTTGTCATTTAATAAGTCCAAATAAATATTTAAAGGAAAAGTAAACATAAATTTGGTGTCCATGCATGTACTAAATTGATTCACCCCTTCCCCTCTTAGTTTAATCAAGTTTCCAACAATTTATATCAAATTCAATTTCTTTTGTGTCAACCTAACAACTGGAAGGTATACTTGGTTAAGTCATGGACTATCAAAGTGTACATGTGCTTAGTACAACAAACTTTCATGAATGGAAAGAGAAGGTAAAAACAAAATTTATTGCATATGGAATTGATGTATGGAAGTTAGTACGTGATGGATATAGTAAAGAATCCCCTTGTACGTAAGAACAACACTGGAATGCTTAAGAAAAATGTGAAATTTATGACAATCTTCACAATATGGATCTTGAGACGGTGATAGATCTCAAATCTCCAAAAGAAATCTAATATAGGTTGCAACTCATACATGTAGGAGACATTAATAGAAATAATGTATAAAAGGAGAAGAAAATTAGGAAGAAGAAAAATTCCTCTAAGAGAGAAAGTGCTCAGTCAAATAAATCATGTTTTAATTTGATTGAAATAGACAGAGTAACAATTGATAATAGAGACCAAAATAAATTATTGAAGATATGTTGAAAGAGAGCACGAGTACAAGGAGGAAATTATTAGCCTAAAGATATAGTTAGAAAAAGCTAGAAAATTTGAAGAGGTGATGAGTAACCCATTGAAGGAGAGAGGCCTACGACATGATATATTAGAGATTGATATCATTCCATCTAGAAGTGAGTTAAATGAAAAGAAGAGACTATATAAAAATCTATAAGAGGAGGTCGTCTCCATGAAGAATAAGCCTGAAAAGAGAAGCAACTCAAATGAAGTCACAAAAGAAAATAAAGTAGCTCCAGAAAGGCCTACAGAAGAAGGTACCAACAACATGGTTAGTAAGGAAACAAGCAAATGAATTGCACTGGAAACAACAAAAGAATGAGTTGAGCAAATCTGCAAGATTACAAACATCATTTTCTCCCTTGAAAGATGTTAAGTGTTTTTCTTCACATAACCCCAAACATATAGAAATAAAGTGTATGAGAAATAAAATCTATACTTATCAGTATAAGATGCAACATACAATGAAGCGACCACAAGCAAACAATCGAAGAAGATTCCCTACAAGGAGATCATCAACAACTAGGTACACAAATCATTTCTATGGTTACTATTATTTGTGCAATGGTGTTTGACATAAGGCTATTGAATGCAAATTGTATGCAAAGAAGAATTTGAGCACAAGAATATACAAACACTTTTCTCCATTTCTTGGTCACACAAGGTGTTATAAATGTAACAATTTTGACAACATAGCCAAATACTGCAATTTATCATGTACCTTAAAAATAAATAAACAGAATATGGAGGCCACTCAAAGCAGACCGAACAATGAGTCAAACAGAAATGCACACAATAGAAGGTAACTCACTAAAGTGTGGAAGAGGAAGAAAGACCACCATGTGACTTCAATGTCAAATTGAAGCCATCATGGCCTAAGGGGGAGGTGTTTAAGAAAGAAAAAGAAGAATTCAATTAGTGTTAGGAAGCAACATCTCAAAGGAAGTGTTGGAAAAATCGCCGCACCTCTATAGAATCTGTAATTTCCACCCTGGGGATCCTAGTTATTGAGTTGTAATGTTTACCACAACCTGCGGGTTTTGGTGTAACCGCAAACCTCCACATGGTATCAGAGCTTGGACCCAGGTTCGATTCCCCCGAGCTGCGTTTGAGGGGGCGTTGGAAAAATCACCGCACCTCTATAGAATCCGTAATTTCCACCCTGGGGATCCTAGTTATTGAGTTGTAATGTTTACCACAACCTGCGAGTGTTGATATAATGGCAAACCTCCACAGGAAGAGCAGCTCCCTTAGTATTCCTGGGAGACATGGCAACCAATAAAATGTTAGTGGAAAATATTAGAAGAAATTATGAGTAGAACCGAATCAAGTAGACAAAATTGTCTATAATCCAGAAGGAAATATAATAGAATTCAAAATGGGAGGAAAGAATTGGTATTACACAATAAGAATTAACATTTGAGCTTAAGTATCAAACTAGTTTCTTTTACACTTTGTCGTGCTTACGCTGGAAAAATTTTACCATGTCTTGGTCACTTTGAATATATATATATATAAAAAGCAAGCAAAGCGATAGTGCTAGATTGGTTCTGAATCTTAACCAGGAGATGGAAAAACTCTTGGGCGTGGTAAAGATGAATGGTAGCAAAAGAAAATAGAGATGTTCGAGAAAGCTTTAGTTTTTATAAGTAGCCATTGGAGAGTTGTGCCTCCCCTCACTTTTCTCGCCTTTTTACTTAAAAGAAATTCACCTACACATGCATTCTACATTTTCTATTTCTCAAGTTTGACACTGAAATTGAGACGGCTCTCTGAACCCGTCCATCATTTCTCCTACGTTTGAGTAATTCTCAATGGTTTAGGATTGGATGCGGTTGTGTTGATGTCGTATTTATTCATAATTTAACAATTTTTTGCCAATATTTAAAGGTGCAAACATACATGTTTGCACCTAAGAGTATGGTGTGCCAGAAACTCACGAACAATTGAGAGAACATCGTGGAGCCAACCTTCAAAGTACAAGGAGTTAAGCGTTGGGGATAGCGTTTGCGCAAGAACGGGGTTATTTGCGTGAAACTTGTTTGACGTTTAGTTATGTTTGTTCTCTGTCTGATTTCCTCAGTGTCCAGATGGCGTACAACAAAACGTCTATGTCATCGCATGTTTCACAAAAAGTATTTCCAACATAATGGATAAACCATATTTATGGCCAGAGATCTAGACAAAAGAGGAAGCCATCCTATAAAATTTGGATTACAGATTTTTCTTTTTCCACTGGGAGGAAGATATCACTTTGGCCTGATATTCTATTGAAATTATGGGATTTAGTTTTCAATTTTGGGAGTAGTCTAATCAGGCGGAGGAATTCTCTGGATGGCCAAAAGTGGAGGGAATTCCGCAAAAAAATTTCAAAAAATCTTGTAGAGACATTGTTTGAATCATGTTTTTTATGGTGGAAATGGATTAAGCATCATAAAAAACGTGTAGGACACCAAAATTTTTGAAGTTTAACAACTATAACTTGGATTTACAAAAATCTTCGCCACATTTTCTCTAAATATGACCGGAATTTCCATAATTTTCCGGCAATTCTTCACGCTAGTTAGACTAAGGCTTCAATTTTGTAGCTGAGATCAAGGTTACTTTTAGCTACATTTTCAAAAGCTCTTGGGAGCGAAATTTTATATGATATATATTTTTATATATTTTGATGCAAATATGTTATCAAAAGCATGTAGAATGATGAATTAGATATAAATAAGCATAAAAATATGGATTGAACAATACAACATTAATCATTTAGAAATGAAAATTTTCATCAACCATGTCCAAAAATTAGTAACATACAACATATCGAATCTCATGATTTATCAATCTTACAGTTTCAAGCTTTCAACTTTCATGAGGCATCATATTCATAATTCATTACCAAAGAGTTGAAAAGGCCATACATTATTTACAAAAAATACCATAATAAATATGAAAGAGGCAATAGTTATAAAATGTACTACAAGTAAATCTATTATATACCCTTTTGTAAGGAGAAATTTCTAAAATTTCTTGTCTCGTGATTTATTGAGAGTCTCCCCGTGCATAGTCTAACGACCTTGGTGCTCCTCATTAAATACAAGTTCCATACCATAGTACCCTAGGTGATCTTGATTATTGGGAGTCTCCCTTGCATAGAGGGTTTGGTGCTCTTGATTAAATACAAGTTCCATACCTAGTA
The DNA here is from genome assembly GCA_000404065.3 of Pinus taeda. NCBI lineage: Eukaryota > Viridiplantae > Streptophyta > Pinopsida > Pinales > Pinaceae > Pinus > Pinus taeda. The sequence continues at coordinate 59,573 of APFE030418587.1, forward strand.
CATGACAAAATTCAATGGAAACATTGCAATCTCCCCAATCCCGAAATCCGATAATTCTACATTCTACAAATGAAATCCAATGAAATCATAACCACTCTCAGTCATTTCATCGTAATGTTAAAAATTTAAGTCAAAAATGAAAATAAAATATAAAAGAGAATATCACTTTTACTTTGTATTGATACACTAATATTAACAACTAAAAATTGCAACAAAAAAACACACAAACCATTAAAATCAACAATTTAACCATCACTCACACAAAAAAAAAAGCAATCAAAGATTAAAACAAAAGCTAAGATTGCAGATATAAGAATTCAAGAGGAAATGAGAAAGGTGATTATTTTATGTGTATAGATATAATGTACAACACTTTATACCAAGAGGCCATGGCGATGGATTGACAATCCACCAAAATTTTTGGTTATTGTAATTCTTAAGTCAAATGAAAAGGATGTTCAAACCAAAAATTCAATAGCGCAGATAACAGAGGTATACCCTTAGTTTTTTTATTGACAGAGAGACAATCCATCGAGAAAGGCACTACGCAGCCTGAGGGTGCAAAGAACATGCATAAGGAAAACCGAACGTTGCATATGAAAGAATGTAGCCATGGAGTGACACGTTGACTGACCTCAGGTAGACAAAGAGATACATAACTAAGATTAACATACGTTACATATGGATATGACAAACCAGTGTTACAAAATTCGAATATGCTAGAGCATTGAGGTATGCGTTAAGAAAAGTTATGACAGACTAGCTAGAGGCCAGAGCTATCATTTTGAGGGTGCCAAAACAGGTTGTATGCGTAGGCGTTGAGACTGTCATAATGTATACGTTATAGATACCTAAAAATAATAGTGCACAGGATTCGACAAGTGTTGAAGATTAGGTTCGCAATGAGTAGCATGGAATTTAGGGTTTTATGCCCTGATTCATCTTAAACGTGTACCACATTTTTCAATATTTATTCTTTACATGATCTATATATCTATGTTGATATCGGCTTCCGATTCATATGAGTCACTTGCTTCACCTCACCAGTCACTATCTATTTGGACCGATAATATTTGTATCCGATGTAGTGGTCTCACCATCGTTGTTTTACGTATTTTAAAACAGATTCTTAACCTGAACCTCATCGTAGCAAATACCAGCAACCAAACTATCCTGAAGCACGATTGTGATGATATGACTACGATGTAGAGGTAGCAGAAATAAAGTTATTTCAAAGCTCATGTCATTGAAAGCCGAACTAACATGAAATATGGGGTAAAGCATTGGAGAGAGGTTTAAATATATTTTGTTGCCACTTTGGAAGTGAA
>APFE030418587.1:72092-100526 GCA_000404065.3 Pinus taeda
ATAAAGTTTGAAGAAGATGTTTTTCATGCACCACCAGATGAACCTGTTACAAAGTTTCCCTCACCATTAATTGATGAGTATGCATATGATACTTTAGATCAAAATTGTTATCTAGATGAGCCTTTGCCTATGAAAATTGTTGTACCACTAGTTGTTGAACATCGAGATAATACTTCCTCACGCAGTTCGGAAGATTCTCGACTGCCTTCAGCACAAAAATGGCACAACATGAGTGATCTCCTAGATGATCCTGCCACTATACCTCAGCTTGAGGAAGATCCACAAGCACTCTTAGCTATGGATCCATGCATGCTTATATGATGCATGCATCTGATCCAAAAACTTATTCATAAGCAGTTGGGCATCCTGAATGGGAAGCAACTATGGATGAGGAATACACCTCTCTCATTGAGAACCATACTTGGGATCTAGTTCCGCTACCTTCCAATCATAAACTTGTCAGATGCAAGTGGGTTTACTGAACCAGGAAAGCAACAGATGTACAAGTCAGTCGATATAAGGCACGGTTGGTGGCAAAAGGATTTCAGTGGATACATGGTGTTGACTATAATGATACTAATTCTCTAGTGGCAAAAATGGATTCCATTCGGCTAGCTCTCTCCATTGTAGCAGTAAGAGGATGGGGGGTGAATCAAATGGATGTGAAGAATGCATTTCTTCATGGTGATCTTGAGGAGGAAATATACATGGACTATCCACAGGGATACATGCAAAATTCATCTTTGGTATACAAGCTAAAGAAGTCTTTCTATGGCCTAAAGCAGGCACCTAGAGCGTTGTATGAAAAGATGGATTCCTATTTGTTATATCAAAATTTTATACGTTGTAAATATGATTCCAATGTTCATTTGTTGAAGAACGTTGACTCCTTGTTAATCATAGTACTCTACATAGATGATCTTTTGATAACAGGTAGTTCATCTTTTGCCATTGTTGAGATTAAAACTGCATTGCATAAATTGTTTTCTATGATAGATATGGGCTTGCTAAATTTTTTCCTTGGACTAGAGATCAATCAGAGTGGTTTTGGGATTACCATTTCTCAACCAAATTATGCTTGAGATATTTTGGCTCAATTTCACATGAGTGACTAGAAGCCAATAGCCACATCTTTCTTGTCGGGGATAAAGCTTGAGAATGGAAAAGACACACCATTGATTGATTTCACATTGTATCGTCAGCTTGTGGGGAATCTTCTTTATCTCACTCACTCCCATCATGATCTCTCATATGTCATAGGAACAGTTTCCAGATACATACAGGAGCAACATGAATTACACTAGAAATTTTCAAAGTGCATCCTTCGATATGTCCAGGGGACAATCACTTATGGGATTCATTATATAGCTAATTGTTCTTTGCATCTCATTGGGCTCACAGATTTAGATTGGACTAGTGAAAACCTTGATCACAAGTCCACCTTTGTTTATGTACTTAGTTTGGGATCCAAACCAATTTTTTGGTCAAGCAAGAAGCATGTTGCCATTTCTTTATCATCAACAGAGGCCAAGTATAGAGGAGCGGTTAATGCCACTATTTGGGCCATTTGACTACAACATTTTATTTCTGAGCTTAGTATTATTTTCCATCATTTAATTGTCATATGATGTGATAATCAGAGTATGCTAAAGTTTTGTAGAGATCCAATGCACCGACAATCGACCAAACATATCAAGATCCACATGCACTTCATTAGAGAAATGATTCATGATGGGATCATCTATTTGTAGTACTGGCCCAGTTCTAAGCAGACTGCTGACATCTTCACTAAGACATTCACTGAGCAGAAGTTTCAATTTCTGCGAGATCATCTCGGGGTGAAGGAAACAACTGCATAGTAGTTGTCTTTTCTCTACTTTTTGCATTATATTTTGAGGGGGGGTTTTCTTCCCACTAGGTTTTCCCTCTTTCCTATTTTTCATGCATTGTACATGGGTACCTAAAATGGCCTTTTTGTCAGTACCCATTTATTTTGCATCACACTCACCTAAGTTATGCTTAAGGGGGGGCCTTGGTGTACATGCACCTATTTAGCCTTAATTAGCTTCAATTCAACTCTAGTTCTTGCATGTGATGTGCAATTGGATTTAGTTAGTTAACTCAAGTGCTTACATGTGTTGTGCACTTAGATTTAGTTAATTAACTCTATTGCTTGCATGTGGTGCATGTGGTACATGTGCACATTAACAGAACATAAAGCACACTTAGATTCAGTTAGCTTTAATTACCCTTAGTTATTGCATGTACAACTAAGCTTAACTTAGTTGCTTTATGCATTGATTCTCAAACCAATCTTAAGTAATCAAATTCATTCTTTGTTCCAATTTTCTTTTTCAATTCTTGTGAGTTTGTGCAATTATTCTTCAGTTAGACCCCTATCTATACTTTAATATTTTTACATATTCTCCTTCATATAATCATCTAGGCTCACTGCAGTGGTACAAAACACCAATTTTTTTCCCATTCTTATTCCTTTTCATTGAAGCATTGACTTGTACTCTGAGAGCTTAAAAAGGAGTTTTCCTTCGCAATTTTATCAGTTGTAATTATATTTTTTGAAAAATTCCAAGGCATTAGCATATATATCTATGTGGGATTTCATAGAGGAGAACAAATATTGGTTTCATTACTATTATTCCGACATTGGTCGTTGGGCCATTCATCCTTCAGATTATGCCCCCTAGGCATGATCATAGCCTTGACACTTTAACTCATATGTTTAGAACTCATTTTGGTATAGAACAAGATTGTTGGTACAAAAGATCATTATCTGTGAATAATTATTACATGATGATTTTGACAACACATATGCTTTTTGGGTTAGTGGAAATTCATGCAGTCAGTTGGAACATATTGTCTTATTCACCCAAGGCTGGTTTGTGGTCCCTTGTTGATTTTGTGCAAACACTAGAGTGTTCTTGATCATTTTCATTGTTCACATAACTCCTTACCATTTATATCAAAGGATGAGGATTAGGAAAGGAAAATTGATTCTCAGGGAAGTAAAAAGAAATTTGATTAATTTATGCCACTAAGAGCAGTGAGTTGTAATTTGATGAGAACATTGAGTTGGTGATTTAGAAGGTTCATTCAAATGTGGACATAAGGTAAAAATGGTTCTAGATTCTTTGTTAAATTCCCAACCCCCTTTCCATTGATGTAAAAGGGGGAGGTAAACATACGTAGGAAGAGATGCTTCTCAAGACAAAAGGGGGAGCATCACAGTGTTTCCATCAATGCCAAAGGAGGAGATTGTTGGAAAAATTTTCATTAATGGCAAAGGAGGAGCAAGGTATGGTGCAAAGGGTGTTGAAATGTTTTTGATCGGGACATGAAGGAATTGAGTATATGATTCGGATTTAAATAGGAATGCAAAAAATTATAGAGATAACCATAAATACAGAGATGCAATAGAAATAATACTTCATTTCATTAATGTAAAATATTGAAATATGCTTACAAACAGAAATGGAAATAAACCAGCTAGGGCAATGGTATCTTATCTCTGAGAAGAGATGTGGCAGCTACATGCCTCTGAACTGTGTTATAATGAGGCTCAAAGGTCTATTTATGGTTGAGAAATAATGGAAAACCCTAAACATCCAAAAACTTAACCCTAGGAGATGAAACGCCAAATTGTGGATCCCGTTTGGGTAAATTGGTACATCAACTTCCCGGGGTTGTAACTTTGGCATACAATCTCCGTTTGACATGCACAATACCTCATTAGAAAGGTCTATCCAAGGACCCATGTTACTTCCAATTTTCCCAAAAAATGTCATTTAGGGCCTCAATATAGCTCCGGATGTTCAGGACCCGAAAAACTGCTAAAAATAGTAAATTGTGCTACAATTAAGGAAACTGAAAAACTAAAAGAGACAATTGTGGGGGTCTAAGTGGGATAGGTGGGTGGCCACTAACATCCACCTGGATCATTCCTCCCCCTTTAGGAAGCAATGGTCCCCATTGCATTGAGTTCCTCCATGAGATGAGGAAACTTCTGCTAAACTTGATCCTTGGTGAGCTGTTCTACAACCTCTGATGTGTCCAGTAATGGTGGGAAGAATGGTCGAGAGCAGCCTACATTGAACACTCGGTGCAAGCGAAAGAATGGTGGAATGTTGTGCTCCAAAGCATTGTTTCCCACAACCTTGGTACTAGTGTAAGGGCCATACTGGAGTGGTCAGAGCTTCTTATTGGCTCTTATAAGGCGTTCTTTCTATAGATGCAACTAGACTTTGTCGCCCACTTGAAACTTGCGTGGTACATGATATTGATCATGCCGCTACTTGTACTTGGAATTTTCTAGAATGGAGCGGCGATATATCGACCCATTGGGTAGAGGTGCTCTGGGGGTCAGATCGAATGAATGCTTGACCTAATAGTGCAACGGTACCCCTGTGGGTGAGGAGAAGATGATTGTATCCACCTACTTCTACTGCATGGATGTGGCTATGATCTTCCCCTTACTTTGAGGGTGAACCAGACAAAAAATAAATTTCCTAGTCTAGGAGATGATCTTACTGCCTTTCTTAGTAGAGATCAAAGAAGTGGTGGTAGGTGAGGCTACCTCCGGTATCCTGTATAATGAATTACACAAAGAATAATATCAGAGCAAGGCCTTGACTTATACACAGCATGTCGCCTCCACAAGTATGTCTGGCCTAATAATACATCACAAACATCTAGAGGTGCAACATCACACAATACCTCATCTGTGAAGGGCTTGATGCTGTAGGGAAGGCGACACTACTAGCAGACTTGGAGATCTCATCCTTGGTGAAGCCACCCAATGTTGTACGGTTGTGGGTGTGGTATGGTTGGTAGTCCCAACTGCTTCATAGCCTCTGCTAAAATGAGGTTCTTTTGGCTCCCACTATCAACAATGAATTGCAGCGGCGAACCCTTCACCCACATATGTGAGTGGAAAAGACGTTCCCCCTACTCTGGATCTTCGGGCTCATTATTTTGGATCTTAACGGTGGCAACTGTGGTGTTGGGCTTCGTGTCAATGATCTGCTTCCGTTTGCCATTCCCCTTGTCGAGTTCTGACTCAGGGTCGGAACATGCATCTGATTCTGAGGCCTTCAACTCGACCACCAGTGATTGCTTGGTCTGAGACTCACTTGTGTTATGAGTGGGGCTCTTATGGAATTCACACCACTTTCCTATGTCCTTCTTTGACTTCGTGGTGTTTCTCTTTTCTTGTGGCTTCGACGGGTCGTCTTGGGTCACCTTACCTTAGCTTTGTCCTTTGTTCTTTGGATTCACAAATCCAAAGTCTCACTTCTTTTGTTTAAACTTTTGCTTGATCTTGACAGCATATCAGTATGCCGTGCCGAGAGAGGAGATGTTCAGGAACTCCATCTCGTCTTGGATGTACCTGTGTAGGTAGCCACGATATTTGAGTACCAAATGAAGCTCAGAATCCTTGATACCCAATTTTGTGCGAAGGGTATGAAAAATATTGGTGAACTCTGGTACGTCTTGGTCCCTTCCTTGTCGCAACGTGGTCCACTTTATGTATTTGTCCTCATAGCTCTTAACAAGGTAGTATTGCTCCTTGATGGCATCTCGAAATGAATTCCAACTAGGTGTGGTTGAAAATAGTGAACTCGTACTTTCATCCTTCTGCTTGCAGTAGGTTTCCCACCAGTCCTTGACGTGGGGGGCTGCTTTGAGAAGTGCAAAAGTGATATTTTCCCGGCTGGAAAAATCATGAACAGAAAAATAACCCTCTAGCAGATTTAACCATTTATCTATAGCATCTGCATCTATCTGACGCTCAAATATGGGGATTTCAAGGTTAACTTTTACCTTAAAGGGTCTGGCGTTTCTAGAGTAGCTTTTGGAAGTAGATGTGTCGCCTCGGGGTAGCCGCTAAAGGCTCTGGGCAAAGATTTCCATCATAGCATTCCTTTGTCGCTTGAGGGCTTCTTCGAGCAAGATTTTGATAGGATCTCCTACCCCCTTGTCTTTCTTTTCATCCACCATGGGAGGCCGTTGCAATTTGTGAGGCTGGTCTTGCAAAGGTTTGACCAATTCAAGCCCTAACTCCTTATATCCCGACCTCGTTGGTGACATGCAAAGAAAACAAAGAAAGAGAAGCCCACTCTGATACCACTAATCCGGATTTAAACAAGAACGCAACAAATTATAGAGATAACCATAAATACAGAGATGCAATAGAAATAATACTTCATTTCATTAATGTAAAATACTGAAATATGCTTACAAACAGAAATGAAAATAAACCAGTTAGGGCGATGGTAGCTTATCTCTGAGAAGAGATGTGGCGACTACATGCTTATGAATTGTGTTACAATGAGGCTCAAAGGCCTATTTATTGTTGGGAAACAATGAAAAATCCTAAACATTCAAAAACCTAACCCTAGGAGATGAAATGCCAAACTATGGGCCCCATTTGGGTAAATTGGTACATTAACTTCATGGGGTCCTAACTTTGGCATACGATCTCTATTTGACGTGCACAATACCTTGTTAGAAAGATCTATCTGAGAAATACAACTTTGGGAAGAGAAACATCAGTCCATGGGCCCATGTTGCTCCCAGTTTTCCCAAAAAACGTCGTTTAGGGCCTCAAAACAACTTCGGGAGTTCAGGACCCGAAAAATTGCTAAAAATAGTAAATTGTGCTACAATTAAGGAAACTAAAAAACTGAAAGAGACAATTGTGGGAGTCCAAGTGGGATAGGTCAGTGGCCACCAACATCCACCTGGATCATTGTACTTGGTTGATCCTGCCAGTAGTTATATGCTTGTCTAAAACATTAAGCCATGCGTGTCTAAGTATGAACTAATTCAGATTGTGAAACTGCAGATGGCTCATTAAATCAGTTATAGTCTTTTTTATGATACCATACTAATCGGATAACCGTAGTAATTCTAGAGCTAATACATGCACCAAGTCCCGACTCTTTGGAAGGGATGCAATTTTTAGATAAAAGGTCAGCGCGGGCTTGCCTGCTTCTCCGGTGAATCATGATAACTCGACAGATTGCACAGCCCTTGTGCTGGCGATGCATTATTCAAATTTCTGCCCTATCAACTTTCGATGGTAGGATAGAGGCCTACCATGGTGGTGATAGGTGACGAAGAATTAGGGTTTGATTCCGGAGAGAGAGCTTGAGAAACGACTACCACATCCAAGGAAGGCAGCAGGCGAGCAAATTACCCAATCCTGGCATGGGGAGGTAGTGACAATAAATAACAATAATAGGCTCACTGAGTCTAGTAATTGGAATGAGTACAATCTAAATCCCTTACCGAGGATCCATTGGAGGGCAAGATTGGAACATATTGTCTTATTCACCCAAGCCCGATTTTGTGGTCCCTTGTTGATTTTGTGCAAACATTAGAGTGTTCTTGCTCATTTTCATTGTTCACTTAACTCCTTGCCATTTATATCAAAGGGTGAGGATTAGGAAAGAAAACTTGATTCTTGGGGAAGTAAAAATAAATTTGATTATTTTATGCCACCAAGAGCAGTGAGTTGTAATTTGATGAGAACAATGAGTTGGTCATTTAGAAGGTTCATTCAAATGTGGACATAAGGTAAAAATGGTTCTAGGTTCTTTGTTAAATTCCCAACCCCCTTGCCATTGATGTAAAAGGGCCTCAAAGATAAACATATGTAAGAAGAGATGCTTCTCAAGACAAAAGGGGGAGGATCATTGTTTCCATCAATGCCAAAGGGGGAGATTGTTGGAAATTTTTTCATTAATGGCAAAGGAGGAGCAAGGTATGGTGCAAAAGGTGTTGAAATGCTTTTGATCAGGCCATGAAGGAGTTGAGTATATTAGAGGTTGCTTGCATATGTTGTGATGTTTCTTGTTGTTGAACTTCTTGCATATATTGTTATATTGTGAGGTAGAGATTGGTGTTGTTAGAGGCTTCTTGTTGTGATTGCATATGGCATTGATGTTGTGGTGTTATTTTCATTATGTTTGCTTGATGCTAAGGTATGTTGCAGATATTGCAAAGGTATGTTGCAAAATAGTAAGAGGTATGTTGCAATGTGAATGCAAAAGAGGTGTGATTAACTTGACAATAGAACAAAGGTGGCATGAAGAAGTTGTGATGCAAGGCGATGACAAATTTATGTGGAAAGTTGAATAAAGGCTTATTAGAGGTGCCTAAAATGTCGTGATGCAAGAGGACTTTGGTTGTGTAATCATTAAAGTGGTTTATATTAATTGATATTAATTGAATATTTTGAAATTTATCCTATGTATTTTTAATATTCAAAAGTTGAATAAGCTTGGAAACATGGTGACATCCTTGGAATGCAAAGAGACAAGATTGTTCATTTCATAATCTTTTGTGTAATAATAACAACCAACAAAGTTTGTTTATAAAATATGTGATTTTGGAAGGCTAAAATGTTAGAGAGTATGTGGGAGAGTTGAGTTGTTATGAGTCCTTGTGAGTGAGTTACCTAGCACAAGGAGATAGAGGTAGAAGAAAAGATGTGAAGCAGATTTCAGGGGGAGAAGAGGCAGAAATAGAGATGGAGGTATACAAAAATAAAGACTAGGTAGACCAACACATTGTTTCTTATATGTATTAGGGGATTGTAGTCTTATTTCATGTTGTAGCTTGAAAAATAATAGGTTGGAGCCCATTTAAGTGGAAGTACGATCTTCCAAGCAAGTTACATTTGGGAAAAAAAACTGAGGTAGGAACCTCTTGTAAGTTGTAGCTTGTAGAAAATTAATGTAAGAGGAAGTAGGAGCTACCCAGCAAGTTGCAGTTTGTAAAATATAAGAGAGGTTGGAGCCACCAAAAGACGATGTAATAGAGGAAGTAGGATCTTTCCTTTGCATTACAATAACAAAAATTTCATGGTTTTCTCCCTTTATGGGTTTCCACTTATATATGGTGTTTGCATGTGATTGCTTTTATGTGTTGATTTTTTTTGTTGTGATTTACATGTTAAATGATGGTTATATGTTAAATTTTTTGTTCATATGATGTATTTTTTGTCAGTTAATAAGTTCAAATAAATATTTAAAGGAAAAGTAAATAGAAATTTGATGTATGTGAATGTACTAAACTAATTCACACCCCCCCCTCTAGTTTTAGTCAAGTTTTCAACATAAATTTCATCCTTTGGTTCACTATAATTTTGGAGATATGCACTGAGGAATTTATGGTTACTGAATAGTCTTGGAATCAACTTCAAACAAGCTAATTTGGAATTTTTGATAATAATATATTTTTTGCGATTTTTCAAATTGTGAAAATTTCATAGATCTAAGGAGATGTTGTGCAAGTTCCTTATTGGAAAGAAGAAAAAAATGAAAATTTTTGGGATAAACAAACCTAGTGAAGGAAAAAAGTAGTAAGAATACCTAGTGAAGGAAGAAGCGACAAGAAAACTTGGTGAAGAAAGGAGCGACTAATGTACCTGAGGAAGGTAGAAGTAACAAGCAAACTTAGTGAAGTAGGTTGGTACCTACAAATATTTACAATAGTGGGGATTGGTGTCTCATATAGATTGGTGCCTACAAATCTTGTAGCAAAGCGGATTAGTGTCTCCTGTCGGTTAGTGCCTACAAATCTTGCATCAGAGGGGATTAACATCTTTTGTAAGTTAATGCCTACAAATATTTCAGTACAAGGGATTGGTGTCTCTTGTAGGTTGGTAGCTTGCGTAGCTTGTAGTAGAAGGGATCGTTGTCTCCTATAGGTGGTACCTAAAAATCTTCTAGTAGAGGGGATTGGTGTCTCCCGTAGATTGGTACCTACAAATATTACATCATGGGGGGATTGGTGTCTCCTATAGGTTGACTCCTACAAATTTTGTAATATTAGGTTGGTGCCTACGAAAGTTTTTATTAGTAGGTTGAGGCATATAAATATTTTTTATAAAGAATTTTTCATTTATACCTTGTGTTCCATATGTAATATTTTTTGGTTATCATTCATGAATGTTTAAATAAGTAATAAATTTCCATATACTTATCCATACCCCCCCATCCGCCCCCCTCAATAATCTCAGTATAAATGTGAATCCAGCACAAACTCAGTTGGAGAATCACCCAACTATAGAAACTAGGTAGCAAGGAGAAGCTTCTAATGATAAAGAATCTATGGATGATGAAGATATTCAGCAAAATGTGAAAATTCCACAACCAACACTGAGAAGATCTATATGGGCCAAAAATCCTCCTAAGAGGTATACCAATTTTGTTTCATCTATTGCTTTGATTAACAATGATGATGAACCTTGTTCTTATCAAGAAGCAATAAATGATATTGATCATTAGAGGAATTTTGAAGTAAAAAATGGGTCTCAAAACAAAAAATGTATTAGTAAAATTAACTTTATAAGAACCAATAGGATTCAATATAATGATGTTATCCCCAAGGGTAAATATCGTGGAGGAAATATAAAAGGACTACTTTTTTAATTGTATTTGTGGCTTATCTCCTTATAGGTTTGCTCAAGTATCAAGTGTAGACACCCATTGGATGTAGAATTAAATTCCATTTTCAACGAGTACCCAGTATGCATACTTTTGAGGAGATTGACATTGAAAAAATGAGAATGTATGGAAAAGAGTGTTCAATACATTTTTTCATGTATTTTCAATTTTTTTTTCATGGTGGATCTGCTAAAAAATATGCAAAGTGGGTACTCGTTGGATGTGGAATTTAATTCCGCATCCAACAAGTGTCTGCACTTGAGTAAACCTATAAGGAGATAAGCCAAAACTGCAATAGAAAAAATAGTTTCCTTTCTTTTTCTTTAAAACTTCATAACCCTTATTTTACTATTTTAACTATTATTTTATTATTTTCCTTAGGTAGTCCATTTTAGACCTCAAAATTCCCCTAGTAAATTATAAATAGAATATGACAATAAAATAAGAGATTGATACCTTGGAGAAAAATAAAACCTAGGACCTAGTAGTGTTGGCATTATGTTATAGGTATGATACAGGTGTTGTCCTTGATGGCAACTCACTCAAATCACAGATCATAGTACAAATAGTAAATAGAAAAGAATTAATGATTGGAGAGGTATACACAGGTGTTATGTGACAAAGAAGCATATACACGCAAGTTCACCATACACCAAGTCACGTATACATACACACGCACGTTTACAGAAGGAAAGACGTGTACATGTTGGGAATCTAAGTTTTGGTCCGTGGTATTTGGTCCATGGTATTTTGGTATTGGTCCATGGTATTTGGTCTGAAGTGTTGACCCCAAGTATTGGGTTCAAGGTATTGGTTCTACATGGTTTTGTACCATGGTATTGAGAGAGGCCTAAACCTATATAAGGAGAAGATCATTAGGCCAAGTAGTGCAAGTGTGCAAGTGATGAATATCTGATGAAGTGTGAGATCTAGTATGCTGGTTATGGGTTTGCGATGCTTTGCTTGATCTGAACCTAGGAGGCACCTATGCGGTTGATAAAGGTTGATGGACCGAGATCATGAAGACTAAAATGCATTATCATTATATGGTATGATCATGAATAGATCGGAATATTGATGCATGTTTTATCATATATATCTTATTTTCTTGGTATATCTGAAGTTGAAAATTGCAGCGAAGGTATAAGTAATTATTTTCATATCTATACGTGGGTTCTCTCTGGTTAAAGGGCGTATACACGCTGGTTCGACACAGTCAAGTAGCGTATACATTATGAGATTTGATGTTTGAGGTTGATGTTGGTTCTAGTGGTTTTTGTAGAGTTCTGGGATCTGCTCTATGTTCTGGTGACTGTGTTTTGATGACAGGGTTTCAGTGATTCAGTTGTTGGGTGATTCAGAGTTAATGATTGTATTGCAGTGGTGATTGTTTTGTATTTATGGATCCAGTATGAAAATTTATGAAATGTGGTCCCTGGAAGAAAAGAGAAGGTTGTATAATTCTGTAGATCAGCACCAACGTACTAGTACATCAGCTAGTACAAGAGCTAAGGGGGTTGTAGCTCCCTTCCAGGAGAAGCTAGAGTACGAGAGAAGGTTGTAGCCTTCTGCATGTAGAAACCTGTGTACTGGTATAAGACTGCATCAGTATAGAAATATTGTAAAAAGAAGTTTCTTATTAAAAGAAGATAGAGACGAATTGTAGCAGGTGGTTTTCACCCACATTGGGTTTCCACCTTATATCATGGTGTTCATGTGTGCTTCTTATGTGTGATGATCTGTTATGTTTTACTACACCTGTTTACTGTTCATATGGTTAATAATGTTCTAATGCACTCATTGAAGATCAACTAATTGAATCATAAGTTTACTGGATATACGCTAGTTGCATTAAACACAGTTGCGTATACTCGCGGGTATCCTTAACTGAAGTAGTGTATATGAATCTGATAATGGAAATGAAAAGATTATTGATTTGCTAATACTGATTCAGCCCCCCTCTCAGTATTATTTCCAACAATTTGTATAGGAGCAAGTCCTTCAGAAGAAGATTAATCGCTTGAAGGAAGATCCATCAGGATGAGTAATCAAGAAAGAGAGGAATCCATCAAACCACCAATATTCGATGGGAGCAATTTTGTCTACTGGAAGATAAGAACCACAACATATCTACAATCGCTTGGAACGAATGTTTGGGTATTCGTGGAAGGAGGATATACATATCCATCAACAATTCCTACATATAGAGCAGATAGAAAGCAATATGAACTCAATGCCAAAGTTGTTACTATCTTATTGAGAAGTTTGTCACAATCGAAATTTGTCTAGGTCATGCAGTTCAAATCCGCCAAAGAAATATGGGACAAAATCATTCTAAGCTATGAAGGAGATGATCAGGTAAAAGGTGCTAAGCTTCAAACTCTCAAAATACGTATGAAACTCTTAAGATGCATAGTAATGAAAGCATAGCTAATTACTTCCTGTGTATAGATGAGATTGTCAATTGTATGAGGAATCTGGGTGAAGAAATTAAGGAAGTTGTCTTAGTTGAGAAAGTTTTGAGATTCTTGTCTGCTAGATTTGAATCCAAAGTGTTTGCCATAGAAGAAAAGGAGGATCTGCAGAAAATCACTATGACACGGCTTCACGAAATCTTAACTTCTTTTGAGATGAGAAAAGGAGGACCATCAGATATGAGAGAAGCCGCATTTAAAGCATCAGCAAATTGAAAAGAAAAACTCAGCGAATCAGGATACATTTCAGAAGAAGAATATGAGGTAAATTTTGTGAAGAATCTTGAACGGGGATCTGGAAGGTTCAAAGGAAAGCTACCTTTCAAATGCTTTTCTTGTGGTAGAGTTGGTCACTACGCTGCTAGATGCCCTCATAACAAAGGAAAGATGTCTGAAGAAGGTAATAGAAGTTATTATACTCATGATAAAAGTAATGACTCATACAATAGTGATGAAGACATTAGACTTCTCATGGCATATGAAAATAAGGACGTAGAAACAGAAGAAGTTACCAGATTAAAAAAACAACTGGAGACAGTAACCAAAGTAAGGGAGCAGCTGCAGGATGTAGTAAAAGATCAGAGCATAACAATTCAGAGACTTGAATCTAAGATACTCTCTCTAAAAGAAGATCTTAAAGAATCAAAGAAGTGGAATAAAGAAGTTCTTGAAGAACAAGAACATGAAGTGCTCGAATTAAGGCAACAAGTGGAAGAAGGAAGAAAAGTTGAAAAAAACATAAGGAAGCAATATCTAGAAAAGGAAGAACAACATCAGGTTAAGGTAAATATCTTAAAAGGTAAATTAGAAGAAAAGGATAAACTATTACAATTTCAAGTACTAAGACTTTGGATGATATTCTTAGTAGTCAAAGATCCCCTGCTATCAAAATTGGTCTTGGTTTTTATGAAATTGTTGAAGGTGAATCTAGCTCACAAGGTGAGGGAAGGAATTCTAATGCAAAATCTGAAATGATCAACAAGGAGATAAGTGGTCAACCCCAGCAGCAACCAAGGAAAGAAATTCTTCAAAGAAAATCTTTTGTTCCTAATTATGGAAGTGATAAACGGTTATTTCCTTCGATGAGTAATGTTGAATGTTATGAATGTCATAATCTTGGACATGTTGCAGCCAGTTGTAGAAGAATAATGGTTCAAGACCATCACACAAAAAGATCATCACGTTCCAAGTACTTTAAGGGATATTGCTTTGCTTGCAATATGTTTGGTCACAAAGCAATTGATTGCAATAGAAGGAATATGAAACATGTAAGATGTTATGCATGTAACAAGTTTGGACATAAAGTAAGGGAATGCAGGAGCAAAATTCGAACTCCAAAGAAAGAGGATCATACATCATCGCAATTCCAGGTATTGAAGAAGACAAAATTAGAGACAGAAAGATGTGGCATAACTTAGTTAGCTGACATAACATACATAGGGGAAACTGAAAGTGTAGACCTTTAGTATTCCAATTTGCATACACAGATATTATGAAGATAAGTCGCATATATACACGAGTTAGAGGCTGCAGAGTCGTGTATATGGAGCTCTAAAGAAAAAGCAGCAGAACAGGCTCGGGAAATGGTTTGGTCATGGTATATGATGGTTGGCACAGGCTCAGGGGGAGCATATGCTTCGAATAATGCATTGTTGGCATTATGGTTAGAAGTCTTTGGTGATGATGCTTATTGACACATCTTGCTACTGATTATTGATTGGCCAAGAGAATGGATTGTAGGTTACAAATCTGGATGCTAGTGACATATGCTTATGGTGCAGATCATATATGGTGTAGTTGTTGATGACTATTATGGTCTTGTTTAGATTGCTGGTCATTGTTATAAAAGTCATGTATATCATTTGATGTAAAGGTCATGAAAAGACCCAATTTTTAACCCCACTTTGCATGGGAAGGATGATGTAATAATGTCTATTTCAGTCATGTATAAACATTTGGTATATCCCCACTTGGTTGGGTGGATGAGTTAAAATGGTGTATCCCCACTTGATTGGGAGATTGATGTATGTATGAGTCATTGGTGATAGGAAGGTCATACTCACTTAGTTGAGTTGTAGAGTCGTGTTATTCTCTTGAAAAATATTTTTGCAAACTCGGCATGTGATCAGGGGGAGCATGGATGGATTGGTACATCTTGGCATGTACAAAGGGGGAGCTCAATCAGAGATTTCAACATGTACTCAGGGGGAGTATGGACAACAGAATGTATATCAAGGGAGAGAATATCTTGGTCCGCCCTTTTCCCTTGATGTCAAAGGGGGAGAGTGACTTGGTGTGGTTGTTGCCATCAAGTCCAAAGGGGGAGATTGTTGGCATTATGATACAGGTATGATACAGGTGTTGTACTTGATGGCAACTCACTCAAATGATAGATCATAGTACAACTAGTAAATAGAAAATAATTAATGATCAGAGAGGTATACACAGGTGTGATGTGACAAAGAAGCATATACACGTGGGTTCACCATATACCAAGTTGCGTATACGTACACATGCACATTTACAAAAGGAAAGATGTGTACATGTTGGGAATCTAAGTTTTGGTCTGTGGTATTTGATCCATGGTATTATGGTATTGGTCCATGGTATTTGGTCCGAAGTGTTGACCCCAGGTATTGGTTCTACATGGTTTTAGACCATGGAATTGAGAGAGGCCTAAACCTATATAAGGAGAAGATCATTAGGCCAAGTCATGCAAGTGTGCAAGTGATGAATATCTAATGAAGTGTGAGATCTAGTATGCCATCTATGGGTTTGTGATGCTTTGCTTGATCTAAACCTAGGAGGCACCTATGCGTTGATAAAGGTTGATGGATCGGGATCATGAAGACTAAAATGCATTATCATTATATGGTATGATCATGAATAGATCTGAATATTGACACGTGTTTCATCCTTTATATCTTATGTTCTAGGTATATCTGAAGTTGAAAATTGCAGTGAAGGTATAAGTAATTATTTTCAGATCTGTATGCAGGTTCTCTCTAGTAAAAGGGCATATACATGTTGGTTCAACACAGTCAAGTAGCGTATACATTATGAGATTTGATGTTTGAGTTTGATGTTGGTTCTAGTGGTTGTTGCAGAGTTCTGGCCTCTGCTCTATGTTCTGGTGACTATGTTTTAATGGCAGGGTTTTAGTCATTCAGTTTTTGGGTGATTTAGAGTTAATGATTGTATTGCAGTGGTGATTGTTTTGTATTTATGGATCCAGTATGAAAATTTATGAATCGTGGTCCCTGGAAGGAAAGAGAAGGTTGTAGCCTTCTGTAGGTCAACACATATGTACTAGTACATCAGCTAGTACAGGAGCTAAGGGTGTTGTAGCTCCCTTCCAGGAGAAGCTGGAGAACGAGAGAAGGTTGTAGCCTTCTGCAGGTAGAAGCCTGCGTACTGGTATAAGACCGCACCAGTACAGAAATATTGTAAAAAGAAGTTTCTTATTAAAAGAAGATAAAGATGAATTGCAGCAGGTGGTTTTCACCCACATTGGGTTTCCACCTTATATTATGGTGTTCAAGTGTGCTTCTTATGTGTGATGATCTGTTCTATTTTACTACACCTATTTATTGTTCATATGGTTAATAATGTTTTGATGCACTTGTTGAAGATCAACTAACTGAATCATAAGTTTAGTGGATATACGCTAGTTGCATTAAACAAAGTTGTGTATACACGCCGGTATCCTTAACTGAAGTAGTGTATATGAATCTGATAATGGAAATGAAAAGATTATTGATTTGCTAATACTGATTCACCGCGCCGCAACCCCCCCCCCCCTTTCCAACAAGTAGAACTTCCAAAAGATAGAAAGGTTGTTGGGTATAAGTGGGTCTACAAACTGAAGAAAGACATTGATGGTGAAGTTGAAAAATATAAATCTAAACTAGTAGCAAAAGGGTATCATCAAATGTAGGGTATTGATTTCCATGAAATATTTTCACCAATTGTTAATCTTATTTGTGTTCATATTGTATTAAGTATTAATGCATGTTGCTTAACTCAATCTAGAGTTAGAGCGATTAGATGTTTAAACAACCTTTTTATGTAGAGAATTTGATGAGGAAATATAGATAGAAAAACCAAAAGGATTTGTTCAAAATTGTAAACGAATATTTGTTTGCAAGTACAAGAAGTTAGTGTATGGCATGAAGTAGTCTCTTAGGAAATTGTATAAGAAATTTGATTTCTTCATGGTGAGCCAAAATCATGCTAGAAGTAAGTATGACCATATTGTTTACTTCATAAGTTTGAATGGTATATTCATCATCTTGGTGTTATATGTTGATGATCTGTGTATTGCTAGCAAATAAATGGATGATATCAATAGGATAAAGGTTCGATTGGCTGGGACTTTTGATATGAAGGATCTAATAGTAGAAAAACAAATATTGAGAATAGAAATACACAAAGAAATGAAGGATGGTAAGCTCACGTTACTGCAACAGAAGTATGTGGATAAAATACTCATGAATTTAGTATGAATAATGTGAAACCTGTAAATATTACTCTAGTTTCCCATTTTATGTTTTCTTCAAGTTTATGTCCTAGTAGTGAAGAGGAAAGGATTATATGTCTTGTGTACCATATGCCAATGCAGTAGAAATTTTAATATATTCAATGACATGTATGATTAAATTGTCACAGATATTCCATTGGATAATTCTTCACAACACATCTAATAAAAATATACTGAAATCTGAAATCCATAATATGAGGGTGAAACCCAACTGGAAGGTAAAGTTGCTTTAATATCTCCTTCTCTGAATGGAAATGGTGCAAATACAAAGGAATGAGACATGTGGCCCATGGGTTGCTATAGAACACAAAGCCCTTTTTGTTCTTCCTTGTGTAGATTCTATATCCATTCTCAACTACTTTGCCCTACTATGGAACAAGATGCACTAGAATATAATTGAACTCCTTTACCTCCTAGTAGCCTGGTTATAACACGGATTGATAACCAACTAGGGATTAAATTTGACCCATTCAACCCTCAATATGAGTCACAACTCGATCCTTCTATTCATAGTTCCCATGTTAGTAGCCCCTTCTCCATGAGTAACAGGGGCTAATGTGGCATCCTCTCAAATTGTGGTGGTCAAACATGATAGGTCAAATTCCAAGACGCATAACTTTTGTGTTTGAACTCTGATTTATGCGATTCTTGCACTGTTGGAAAGCCCTTTAAGTGCATAATAGAATTATGGATTGCACACTTAAGTGTAAAAAAACGTTACC
Source organism: Pinus taeda (assembly GCA_000404065.3). Lineage (NCBI taxonomy): Eukaryota > Viridiplantae > Streptophyta > Pinopsida > Pinales > Pinaceae > Pinus > Pinus taeda. The sequence goes on from APFE030418587.1 coordinate 90,301, forward strand.
CCTAGTAAAGTATTTCTTAAGGCGTCAAACTAGCTCCAGAGGATTTTTTACTCCAATTCTCCAAACTAGGTCCCACTGCTATAACTGCTATTGTAAGTTGATTTCTTTGATCTTTCCACCCTGAAAACATCAATATGGATTAAAAAAAATATAATGATCCAATACGTATCAATGTATAAGACGAAATATTTCAGATGCAGATGGTGTTGTCAATAGATACATGGTAAATCTAAGATGAGAACATTGGAAAGTATTAAAATGGGTGCTTCGGTATCTTAGAGACATAAATGATTATTGCATCACCTTTAATGCTTGTAAGGATTTTTCCGTGGTTATGTTGATTGAGATTTTGCATGTGATTTGGACAAGATGAGATTTATTTTAGGTTATGTCTTTACTCCTACAATATGATCTATCAATTGGATGTCAAAGCTTCAAGAAACAATTGTGTTATCCACTACTGAGGTAGAATATATCGTTATCTCATATACAAGCAAAGAGGCAATTTGGTTGAAGGGTCTTTTGGTTGAGTTTGGAATAATACAGAACAATGTGATTGTATTATGTGATAGTCAAAGTGTTATCCATTTGGCCTACAAACCAAACTATCATAGTAAGATTAAGCATATTCATACCAAGCAACATCTTGTAAGACAAGTAATTGATGGAGGTGGAATAGATCTTAGTCCTACTCAAGAAAGATAATGTGGTGGTGTTTAGTGTCTCTTGGCTTATAGAAGATGTAATGAATGGGCTTTAGAAAGCTATTAGGTAAATTGCTGTCAATGCGGAGATTGTTGGAATTGTGATGACAATTAAAAGAAAACTATATTATGAAAACCATAATTACTTTACATAAATATTTGGTAGTTTCTATAACATGTGTCAATGCATGTAGCGTTGACTAGTTAGATATATCTATATAGCTTGAGAGATAGAGTATGGTTGTAATCTTGATTGTAATATTTTTTCTTGATCAATATAATATTTATACCTTTCCCTATGGATGTTTCCTTGACATACTATCAAGATTTTACCATATATTTGTCTTGTCTAAGTGCTTCATTGTTATCTTTGTATCATTATTTTTTTGTAATTAATTAAAATTTAAATTTAAATTTATAAACTCATAGAAAAACAAAAGTACATGAGAAAAACAAGAGGTGTTGTGTGTAAGTGTGTGGAGGAGGGCAGTGCCCGACATTGCTCCTTTTGCCCATAAGACCAGCCTAGTAGCTGGTAGCTAGCCCATGCGGGTTGTACTACTAACTACCAAGTTAGCCCTGTGAGGAGAGGGGCGATGTCGGGCACTGCCCTCCCCCACTTCCCATACACGTATATGCACAAAACTCACTTGTTGTTTATTTAGACTGGTTATTACCAACACTCTAAGGGGATTCCTTGAGAGGCACATTAAAACGAGCCCATGCCATATCCTTGTTTATGACTTTTATGGTAAAAAAAAAAATAAGTTGAATTTCCTTACTCTGAAGAAAAGAAAATATAATACTTAAACTTTGAATGACACATTTCAAGGGAAAGGTATCCTTTTCCTCAAAATATTTGGGTTTCTTGGCTAACCACACTCCCCAAGCAATGGCAGAAGAACAAACGTTGTACCTCTTAGTTCCTCTATATACACACCACTTTTTGAGGGTTTCCTCTATGGTATTTCCTCTTCAAGCATTTTTCAAACTAGTAAATCATTGTATCTCCAACAAAACCTCTTTTTGTAAAACTGCAAGACATAAAGAAATATCATTTTGTTTCATTATCAAGTTTATAGAGGCAACACCATCTTGGGCCTTAAATGCTTCTTTTCTATAGTATATCCTATCTTAGTACTTTGTTCTTTTTGTCTGTTAGGTAATGTGAGTCTTGAGATGATTGACATGCCTAACATGTGATTTGAGTAATCGTGACCGAAGGGTATCTAAGCAATCAAAATCACTCAATGATTGCAATTGGCCTAGGCCATACCATGAGGTCTTCGACGGGGAGCAATACCATACCACGTGCATTCATATTGGGGTATATATATTGAAGAAAAAATGACGTAATATGTTGAGCATATAATAGGGGGTAAAAGTTTTTATATGCTGCGTATAAAAAATGGAGCTCAAATTTAATGAAAAATATATAAAGGAGTATAAAAAATGTTAACAAAAAATGGACACTGGTCAAACCAGTCGGTTCATTGGCCAAACCAACTGAACCGGCCTGAAAACCCAGTTCGGTGCATCATTTGCCCTAAACTAGTTGGTTTATGACAAAATCAGTCAACTTTCCCATAAATTGGTTGGTTCCGTCATAAATTGGCTCGTTCCATCATAAACCGATCGATTCATTACTAGGCCAGTCGTAGACCCGTGAGACTCGAGAGGCATTCTTGGAGGCTTGTGAGGTGATTTGGAGGGAAAATAAGGTTTGTTCCCCTCCAAAAACAACCCCACCAAGCCAATAAAAGGAGGTCTCCCCTCTCATTTGCCTCACATATCTCATTTAGATTTTTAGTGAGCTTCATTGTGAGCTCGAAGAGTGTTGAGTTTTTGTTGGAATAGTGGAACAATAGAGAGTTTGAGCTAAGTAATAGCCAACATGCTTCAAAAAGCCAAGCATACTGCATGGGCTCATTGTGATATGATTGATGGCAAATTGATTTGCAAATATTGCCAAAAATCTATTGAAGGAGGGGGTATTAAGAGGTTAGTTGGGATATTAGGCCATGTAAAGCCATGTGGAGCACCAAATGAAGTAATAGGGCATATTAGGGCAGAACACCTTAAGAAGTTTGAGGCTCAAGTCACTGAACTAGTAGAGAAGTTTGTGACTCAAGCAATCACAAAAGTTTGGGAGTCGAGACTCAACCCACTGAGTTTGATCGTGATGAGAAGTTTCAAGCGATGATGTTGATCACTAATATCATATATATATATATATATATATATATATATATATATATATATAATATATATATATATATATAATATATATATATATATATATATATATATATATATATATACTTGTAGTAAGTTAGTGGCCCCATAGCTTGTAGGCTTTGTTTTTGGACTCTGGAGGCCATGTAGAGCCTCATTGATTATATATTTTGTTGTTGATATGTATTGTACTTGTTGCTTTTTGATATATAATATATTCACCTTTACATGGATATATGAGCAAACTTTGCATATTTTGTGTCTATTGGTTTGGAATCATGGTTTTAAATCTTAAAAATAGTTTATTTTCATTAAAAGTTAATTATTTCATGTGTTTTTTTAAACCGGTTCATTGAGATCTAGTCTCGTTTTGACCAGTTCTAGTTTGAAACACGGGTTTTTAGGTGGACCAGTCCAATGGCCCATTCCACATTATAAAGTTATGCCTACAATATCTAGTGAAAGTATGGTTTTTTTTAATTGGGAAGGTGTATTGAATTCTGGTAGGGGATTAAATAAGATAATTTTAAGAAGTATTTTCCAGTATACCATGAACTCATGTGCTATGTCATTTAGTATACCATGAACTCATGTGCTATGTCATAGGTTCATTGAGTAAAGCCCCTATGGGCCACACCATCCCTTAGCATGACCAAATGTTTGCCCATAAAGTTTTGAACCAATAACCTTTTCACCACATAATATCTTAACAAACCACCTTATCACTATCTATTCTACGTCTTATAAGTCTACATTTACATTTTGTTGTTGAAAAAAAAATCATATAAATATTTTAAATTTGATTAAACATTTAAATTTCTATAAATATTTTCATTGCCATTACAACATTTGTGAATTACTATTACCCTCCATATGAATATTTTGGATTTCTTTGCTCATTTAAACTTCCATAAATGTTTTCACTACAACATTGTGAATTGCCATTACCCTCAATTGCAAGTGCTTTGAATTTTATTCTTAATTCATAATTCTTATAAGATTTAGAAACCATATTATTTCAATCTTCCACATCTCTTAGTTGATTAGAACAATTTCTTAAGCTTCCCACGTAATTCTCCCATATTTCAACAACAGCTCTTTTTATGATAGAGACTGATCCTGCTTGCCAATGTCTATAATTCCTCTTGCAATTCCCCTGTGTATAGTATTCTCTAATTTTCAAATCACGCATCAAATAGGCTAGAAGCTGGGATAGTAAACCTGGGAACAAGTAAAATTTATATTTATTTCCTTAATTTTCAAAATTTAATTATATATAGGGATTTGGACATTGTTTTGAGCCATGTGAAAAGTTCAGATAAAATTTGAAAATATCTACTATGGTTTCGTCATAATGCGTTGATTTAATCACCCCCTTGGTCGGGCTTTGAATTTATATATTTTCAAATTGATGGGTGGCATTGATTCAATATCTAATCAATTTTAGATATAACTCAAAAAAAAATATTTTAATATTTACTAGGTTCAACATAATTTATAGGACAAATTAATTTTCTATTTGATTGATATATTTTGTTTTTTCCTGTGAAGCTTCCCAATAAATACAATAAGTACTCCATAAACCCTTCACTAAATAGATTATCTAAAAAACCTCACAATAAATGCAATGAATACTCTACAAATCCCTTACTAAATAAATTATCCCAAAAACTAACCGGGAGAACATAGATTTACTTAACCTAATATTTTATTAAATAGCCCATGGAAGATGTATAATCCCAAGATGTATTTTATTAAATAGTCAATCCAAGATGTATAAATCAAATTAAATTCAGCATTTTATACCAAATAAAATACAATGTATACAAACATATTAAAGTACGGTATCTTTTCAGTGTCGTTTATCTCTCTGGTTGAATCTGAAAGAACGAGCGCAGATATATATACATTGTCAAAAGAAACATTTCCAGGGGAGTTTCCCTGTGGATTGTATCTTGTCTACAATGGCCGTCATCTGGTCTATTTTGGCATTAATCTTTGCCCTCTCAGCAGCCTTTCTTTGCTCTGCCTTTCTGTGGGCTCGGGCAATTTTGTTCTGCGTTTTCTCCAATTCCTTTGCTCTCTTCTCCTCCAGTTTCCTCTGCAAGATCCCATATATTCATCAGCGCACCAAAATTCATCCACCCATCAAAATCCTGGTACAGTTCACAAGCATCAGATCAACACAAAAATGAAATTGTACCTCAACTTTTGTCATATGGATATCTGCTTTAGCTTTTTGTTCACTCTCCCATGCCACAATAAGCGACTCTTCTCTCTTCAGTCTGCTACGGAATCTCCATTAGACAAAAAAAACATGAAGAGTGTCTGCTATGAAATTCCCATTAGAATAAAAAAACATGAAGAGTGATGTCACATTATAGCTTAAACCTCAAATGAGAGCAGAGGGTGTTCACCTATTCAACACTTTCGCAGTTTTAGCCTCTTTCCAGGCCTCTATTTCGTCTCTCTTGCTTCTGGTCTCCATTGCCATTAACTTTCTAGAGTTGTGCAGATACCTTTTCATGGAAGACGAACGAGAACCTCTCTCGTACCTTTTCATGGAAGACGAACGAGAACCTCTCTCACACATGCCTACAGTTACGATCCTACTTCCTGCTTCAACATTCGATCTGGACTCGTCCCACTCTGAAGTAGTTGATCCACTGCCTGCAACTATCGATACATGCCATTTTGAGGGAAGCAAATCCACTATAAATTCAATTCAAGGAACAGTATCCCCATGAAAATTTCAAAGGCTAATATATGCCATTTGACTAATGTTTTAAATTCTTTTGGTCCAAAGTCATTAACCAATTCAAAATAAATATTATTACATGATCAAATTAACCCATTCAATAGTAAGCATTTCGAAAAGTTTTAGAAGTGACATCAGAGTCAAGCAAGGCTGCTCTTTATCCTCTATTCGATTGAGGAAGTTTGTGATAAAGCTTCTTTTATATGCTGATGACCTTGTATTGATTGCTAAATTGGCCCAGGGATTGCAGATGCACCTATATACCCTGACCATTTTTGTAAAGCATTGGGGATACAAGTCAATTCCAGCGAGACCAAAATAAAGATTTTCTAGAATAAAAAGAAGCAGAGCCAGCATACATTCTTCTTTGAAGGCAACATTCTTGAAGAGATAAATGAATACAAGTTAGGAGGGTGGAAAGCATTATATGCTCTTCAAAACAGATGTAGAGAGGCAAAGTTATGGGATTGGAAAACAATTAAAGTGTTTTTTGGGCTCCTAGTTTGTCTAGTGATATTATATGGGTGTGAGTTGTGTGCTAGCAGCATCCCTGTCTCAAAATGGAAGCAAATTGAGAAAATCCAAAAACATTTGATCATGAGCAAGTTTAAAATAAAATTTTTGGTTTCTTATGAGATAAGGCTGAGTGAAATAGGGGTAGCTTTCATCGAAGCAATTGCTATGGTGTATCTCATAACGTATCTTTAGAGAATTGAGCAAATGGAAGAAGGTAGATGGCCTAAAGTTATCTTCAAGGAAAGAATGAGTGAAAGAAAGAAATCATGGATGAAACAAAGCAACAAATGCATGCAAAAATAGAATATTTACATCAATGCATGTCCCACAAATAGCAAGGATTTGAAGATTTATGTTATGGAAAAGTTTAGTATGTATATATGGAGAAAAGAGTTGGGTAGAAAGAAGTACTATGTTCAAGAATTTAACCCCATGTGTGATCTCCAACAAAAAGAATACATTGGAGCTAGCATTCCATGGAGAGCAAAGATTCTTATTGCTCAATTAAGGACTACCTCGCATCAATTACGATGGGAAACAGATAAGTGCAAAAGACCTAAAGAAGCTTGGGAAGAGCGGGTGTGTATTTTTTGCACTTCTGGGACAATGGAATTGGAAAAACATTTCATTTTGAAATGTGATGCTTTCAGAGACATCAGAGACAATTACAACATTATGTTAACATCCGTTTATTGGCATTGTCTTTTCAATGAGAGAACTGTTGAAAGGTTGGGTTAGCTCATTATTAATTTGAATAATAAGAGAATTGAATTGCAAAAAACAAAAAGCAAGAAAGCTAATAATTCCATAAACTATAGCTAATCCCGTAAACTTTAAAATTTCTTTCATTTATTCATATATCAAAAATTTCAACCATCACAATTAAATAGCAGAATTTAAATTTAAGAACAAACAATCGACCCTTCTTGACTATCAAATTTAAATTCCCAAATCTACAGCAAAAATGTTCTTAAATTTAATAATTGTTTCACAATACAAATTCAAACTATGAAAACTTACCTACTGGGATTTTGAAACTTTTAAAATTGGCCTAGAATTTCGGGGGAATTTTTTTTTCCCTTCAGTAATTCAAAATTTCCCTCCATACCTGATGATTCGACGGTTTCCTTGCTCTTGCTGGAGCTTCCAACCTCTCTGATCTCGGGCAGATTTATGCTCTGCATCGCGGTAGATGGTTTAAATCCCTGAAACGAAATTTTGGGTTGTATTACGATCTTTTCGTGGTAGCTGCCATTAGCAATAGCATCTCGAATACAATTCGATTCGATTTCTGGGTCTGATTGCACCACCTCCTCTGATATTGTAACGCTCGAGGCTTCTTGCTCGCTTTCAGTCGACTGAACTGTTGGGAAAGAATACTCGGACAAGCTCTTCCTAGAAAAGTTTGCTCGTCTCACAGAGAACCCATGGCGGTTCCGTAGCTTAGAACAATGTAATTCTTTAACCTCATCAGCTGCAGAAACCAAGGTCTCTCGATCAGTGAATACAGTGATGGAAAATATAAACAGAAAATATTTTGTAAGCGCAGAGAAATGAAAAGGATATACATGAAACACACTGCTGTTAACATTTATTGAATTTGATTTCAGATTCAAGAATATTTTGAAAAATTATCCAAAATTAAGCTACATAATGGATTTCTCTCTTATCCAAAATTTATAAAATTTTGATTGCAGATTTAAGAATATTTTGAAAAATTGACTAATAAAAATTAAGCTTCACAATTAATTTCTCTCCCATCCAAAATTCATAAAATTTTTAATATCTCCTATACAAAATTCATAAAATTTTTATATATTAAATTTGATTGTAGATTCAAGAATATTTTGAAAAATTGACTAATAAAAATTAAGCTACACCATTGATTTCTCTCGTATCCAAAATTCAATTGATTTCTCTCATATCCAAAATTCATAAAATTTTCAGCATGTGATAACATATATTGATGGCACATTCAGGAATATTTTGGAAATTTGACTAACAAAAATTAAGTCAATTAATTAATTTGATTCATGTCCATAAAAATTTCAATATATTTCAGGATCCATAAAAATTTTGGTATATTTCAGAATTCTTAATCAAGATAAGAATATTTGTTGCAAGTAACTGTTCTATATTGTTCAGAATGATTCTGAAAGGTGTCCAAATGATCCCAAAAGAATGCTACCTGGATTAACAGCTCAGGGACTCCAAGAAATGGGTGTAGTCTGCAAGAGCTGAGAGGAATTCAAATACTCGAGGATGGCACCTCTGGTTTTTATTCCTCTTGGTATTACTACGTTAAGGTTTGGAAGAACAAAAAGGAAAATTGAAGTTTGCACTTGGAGTTTCTACTCCATGGAGCAATCCTTCTTGAAATCCATAAGCACATCATGTCTAAATGTTAAAGAAATATGTACGAAGATGGCACCTCTGGTTTTTATTCCTCTTGTTATTACTACGTTAGCGTTTGGAAGAACAAAAAAGAAACTTGAAGTTTGCACTTGGAGTTTTTACTCCATGGAGCAATCCTTCATGAAATCCATAAGCACAACATGTCTAAATGTTAAAGAAATGTGTACCAGCTTCTGTCCTTGGAGAGGTGGGCTTGCTTTCTTTTAGATCCAGCAATGCTTTATAACCAGACCATGACAGTGATGGAGAAGAGCTCCTTGCTGTCATGTATTGACTCATCGTCCTGTAATATCCTTCCGGGTTTTGCTGGAGGGATTTCTGAAAACGTGGACTGCCAGGGTTTTGCTGGAAGAGGGATTTCTGAAAACATGGACTGCCCATTAGGGTTTTCAGGGCATTATATTAAAGAATTTGTGGAGTTAAAAAGAAGAGTATAGAATTAAAAAGAATTAAAGATTCACCTCATGAACAGTCGTCCTGGAACCTGCAAATTGATCCGAATACTGAGAACGAAGTGATCGACTAAAGAAATGAGTTGGGGGAGGGTAAGGTGTAGAACAGGGTGCGTCGAAAGGGCTGCAGGTTGGGGAAGGCGTAGGGGGGGCATTTAACGCCCAATTCTTGAGGCTTAAATCCGACTCGCTTTTGGTCTGGTCGTGTCTGATTGGAAGAATGGTGATCAGATGATCGAGGGATCGCCTGCAGGGGTCAACTGATATATCGTGAGCATTTCCCCATTTGCGGCGTTGGTACAGTGGCGGCCTCGTCTGCCATGTTCTCCCCGGCGTTGAAGAAGGAGAACAGGGGGGAGACCCACATTGCTGCCTAAGCTGCAACATTGAAATTCCTTTGTGGGTTTGAGGAATATGAAATTCTCAGTGCACTGCAACAATATTGGAATGCAATACAATGTCAGATTATAGCCGGAGCTGTGGGCAGAAAGCATGAAATTCTATGGTTATCGACCCAACGGGACTGTTCAAGATTTTACTTCAATTTTGAAAAGGAATAACGTACCGCGTAATCTGACTGAATCTTGATGCTAGCAAGATTGTTGAATGAATATGAAGGGTGTCAAGATGGGTAACTTAGTCGAATTCGTGAAAGTATTGCAGCTGTTTTAGTGTATATTTTCATTTGCAGAGAATTCTCATTTCGTAAGGTCTTCATTTTTGAAGGAAAATATTAGGGTGTTAATATTTTTTAAATAAATAAATAATATAATTTAATTTAATAGATGTTAATAAATTAGTGATGAGAGTAGGTTTGGAGTATGTTTTAAAATTATTTTTGTTTGGGTAAGAGAGTTTTTCTTTGAATGTAATAAGGAAACAGGGTAATGGATTAAGAAGCATCTGGTAGAAGATTACTTCAAGTGAAGCAGTTTTCTTTTGGATAATGGTGATGAGTAAACTCGCATTCCCGGATAGCATCTAAAAATGGTCGTCGTCACTCCTTTAACAACGAGGTAGGATAGATTTTCGCACTTGTGAGAAAAAAAATTCAATGATGAAAAAGTTTATAAATATTTATATATTTATATTATATTAATATAGCTATTTTATTAATAAATTTTAATATTAATGTTGGGGAAAAAT